>CAUYLG010029596.1:65000-110350 GCA_963573385.1 Cacajao melanocephalus | reverse complement strand
AGGTTCTTAGTTTCTTTGCATTGGGTTAGTACATGTTCTTTTAGCTCACAGAAGTTTCTTATCATCCACTTTCTGAAGCCTGATTCTGTCAGTTCGTCACACTCATTCTCCGTCATGCCTTGTTCTCTTGCTGATGAGGAGCTACGATCCCCTGTTGGAGGAGAGGCATTCTGATTTCGGGTGTTCTCAGCCTTTTTGCACTGGTTTCTTCCCATTTTTGTGGATTTATCCACCTGTCGTCTTTGTAATTGCCGACTTTCAGATTGTGTCTGAATGAACGTCCGGCTTGTTGGTGATGAAGTTTTTTCTGTTTCTGAGTTTTCCTTTGGCGGACGCCCCTTCCCCACAGAGCTTGGTCTTCCGGGTTCAGCTGTACTTACTGTGAAACTCCAGTACTTATTCTTTTTTATATCTAATAACATTTTCCATTAAAATGGAGTTAAGCTCCATTTTAATTAAAGGGAAATAAATCCATGTGAACAATTGTGATGAAAGGGAAATAAATCCATGTGAACAACTGTGATGAAAGGGAAATAAATCCATGTGAATAATTGTGATTTGTCCATTACCTAGATTTCAGGGTTCTATTTTCCAACCTGAGGTAAAGACATGAATTGTTGGGGATAACTGTGATATTCACCCTGGCAATTGCTTTAGTTTATTGCATCATACAACATGATCTTATCCAACAATATGATCTTATAATTGGCAGGATAAGTAGAATCATCCATCAGTATCTGTTGGGGATTCAGTTCAGGATGCCCATAGATACCAAACTCTGAGGATGCTCAAGTTCCTTATATAAAATGGCATGCCCAGTCCTTTTCCCTTGCTTGCTTCTCAGATCCCCAGAGGATGTGTGCCAATATTGTATCCTTCAGTCAGGAGAGTGAGCAATCCTCAGGAAAAGCTAAACCACCCTAGAGAAAAGACCAACAAATCCAAACATTTCAGAATCCTTATTATAAAAGTTACTGGTCTATGATCCCATCCATACACAGAATTGGATCATAATGCTCCCAATGAATGGAGAGCTTCTAATTAGCTCTCTTATATACAGTCAAACATCTCAGTGTCACCAGACACTTCTTCTTTTGTTGGTAAACACGCAGAAGTATGAAAACACACACACACACACACACACACACACACACATATGTCCAAACTGCTGGAGATTAACTCAGGTAATCAGATCTGCCCTGCAGATCTGATTCCCACAATCTCAGGTTACGCATGATTTCATCATTTAGGTTTTGGACTTCTGGCTTTCTCTGAAATTTCTCAGTGTTTTTAAATATAAAACCACTACTCACCCCAATGCTTGTGAAGATGCATGCATTTAGACCACCCATAAAGCTCAATCCAGAATCACCTGTCTTTATCAATGGAGGTAACAGCAACGAAGAGAGGTAAGGGGTGCCTTTAGTCATCCAGGAGCTCCTGAAGATAGGTTATCATTGCACAATAATACAGACAGTAGTGTTGGAATCAGAATTAAGTAATCAGGAACATTCTGTGTTCTCTCTATAATATTATAGATTATAATACATTCTCTCTATAATCTATTACAGATCATAATAGGTTCTCTCTATAATCTATTCCCAAGAATATTTGGGCATAAGATACAGATAAAGAGAGAGCCTAGTACCAGGAAGAACTGAGACAGAACATCATCTCCAACTCACCAAAAGGAATATGGATCAAAATAAATACAGAATTTAGGCTCCGTTTTTAAATAGAAACATCTTTAGTCTGAATATGAACGCTCTTCCAGTCAGTAGCTGAGGCTGCAAATGGCAAAAGTGATTTGGGCCTGCAGCCTGCACGCTGCAGCTGTTGTCCTCTCCTTACAGAAGGCTGGGCTTGTTTGGGGCATTACGTTTTTCTAACCCAAACATGAAGGCTATCTTTATCATTGTAGTTTCTAGAAAAAAGTTATCTCAAACCTTCCTGGGTTGAAATCATTTCTCTGGAAGTTTGGAAAGAAATCTGAGAAAACTTGAGAGAACTGATTAAAGCTTATCCATTTTACTAGTGGTCAGAGAAACTTGATTTATTTTCTTGTATTGAGTGCACTTCATGTATTTGTAATAAGATGACTTTTCAAAAGTGAAATTTGTTACATTTTGGTTTTTGACAGATGAAATATAAATAAATCTTATAATGAATTTTTAAAAAACAAAACAAGCACCACTACTAACAGCTAACAGGCCCAACTGGAACTGACTGAGAAGATGAGAAGACAGTGTTGTGGAGGTGCACCCACCCTGAGCCACCGAGTCCCCTAGGTGATCATCATCATTTCTGCCAAAAGTCTGGCTGCCTGCACAAAGTATGTGGATCTGCACTTAGTGCTTCTTGGGGCCATAGCTGCCAAGCCAGTCCTGCACATCTGGAAGCCTATCCTGGACGAGGGAGGGGTGTGCTGAGGCCGTGCTGCTGCCTAGGGAATGCACACACTGCAATTTGGTTCTGACAAGCAAGGTAGCAGCCTCCAGCTCCAGAGTCACCAACTAGCACAAATGAAGCAAGGGCTGCTGCAGAGCGATCAGCCACCAGAGACCCGGGTGCATGTTCTGCTTGCCCTAGAAGTTGGAGCTGTATCAGAGGCAGGTGTCCCACCTGAATGCCCGGAAGGAGTGTTTCTCACACTTCTGGACATGATCCCAGCACTGCCAGGGGAGGCTGTACACACTAGAAAGTGATTGACACCAGCCATGACTGCTGCATCTTCTCCGTGAGCAAGGAGATGAAGACCTTATGGAGCACCAGGGCAGCTTCTGAGACACTCAGATGCCTAGTGTCTCCTGCCAGCATCCCAGCAAGGACAAAGGGAGGCGTAGGGGAAGAATTCATAAACTTCAGGCCTTTAAAAACAAAGATACTCATTCCCTCCATATTTCTTCTGGTAGAGGATAGTAAAGAGGTCTGTTGTCATCAGTTAGCATTTTTGAATCAATCTTCCTTCATCCTGCACAAGAAATGTATGCAGCATTAAGAAGCCAGTATCTTCACACCTCTTTAATAGCTCCAAAACAAATGTACACCAACTCAATTGCCTCCTTGCTGAATTTGGCAGGAAGTGCAGTTTCTTCTCAATCTAAACTAATAGCCTCTATTCCCAGAAATGTCCCAAAACTCACGGTCTTATGCAGACCCAAAAAGAAATCTGTCCAATGTCCATTTCTAATTCCTACCTGCATTTGGGTTCTCCAGAGGGACAGAACCAATAGGATACATGTATGTAGGAGAGTTTATTAGGGAGAATTGGTTTACACAGTCACATGGCAATGTCCCACGATAGGCCATCTGCAAGCTCGGGAAAGAGAGAAGCCCATAGCACAGCTCAGTCCAAGTCCAAAAGCCTCAAAACTAGAAAAGCTGACAATGCAGCTCTCAGTCTGAGACCAAGGCCCGAAAGCCCATAGGAGGCCGCTGGTGAAGTCCCAGAGTCCAAAGACCAAAGAACCTGGAGTCTGATGTCCGAGGGCAGGAAGAGAGGAAGCAAGAGTCCCGCACATAAATAGAGAGACAGAGCAAGAAGTCTCAGCAAGTTGCTTATCCTCTCTTCTTTTGCCTGCTTTGTTCTAGCAACTCTGGCAGATATTGAATGGCACCCACCTACACGGAGGGTGAATCTTTCTCTCCCAGTCTGCTGACTCAAATGTCAATCTACTCTGGCAACACCCTCACGGATACACTCAGAAACAGTGCTTCACCAACTGTCTAGGCATCCCTCAATTCAGTCAAGTTGACACCTGATATTAATCATCACATCACCTAAGAGGATAAAGAGCCCAGGGAGCTTTAGGTGGCTGCTACCCACATGCTCCTGCTAGCACAGCAGATGTCAAACCCCTAAAGCCCAAAAGACGCATTCTCCTCCATCATTGAGCTTTAGAGTCTCCAAGGAGACATAGTCACCCTACCTGAGTTAACAAAGGAAGACTTTTGATACCTAAGTGATAGTTCTAAGAAAGCCACTAGTCTCAAGAGACTTACCAGTTGAAAGTCGAGCACAGTGATTCATGCTAGAGCAGTGAAAAAAAGAAAAACACTCATGTTCAATCTTCCTAGGTAATAAATACATTACTTTTATCTTTGGCTGCACTGCCTACTTCCTACATTTTTCCCAATGAATTCAATCAAAGACTTTATTTTGAGGAAACACTCTGAATGTGAACAAGTTGTCCTGGCTTTTCTTATCCGAAGAGTTGGTCACCAAAGACATGTTGAGAGTGTCCATGTATGCTGAGAACTGAACTAGGTGCTGTGTGATTAGAAGGATGTGACTATATTAACAGCCACTAGAAAACATTTATAAAAGAGAATCTAGAGTTCCCATATACAGTATTTTTCTTTTCACTTTCTTTAGCCTCTTGAGAAAGTTATAATGACAATTATGAAGAGGAAGCTGTTAGCAACCAGGGTTTTTGAGAGAAGAACATTGTGAAATATGGCTTCTCAGAGGAATTGATTACTAATAGCCTTTAAGTTAGAGTGATATTTAGTACATTTCAGATAAGACTCCTAAAACCAAATCTTCTCTTCCGCTTTACATAGAAGAGATCTTATGATCACTTTGCTCAACTAAGCAATCATACTTCATAAGAACCAGACAATCTTTGGACTCCAAATATATCCCTCTTGGAAGAAAACATTGAAAACTCCAATGAGTACTATCTCCTGGCTTAAGTGTTTTTCAAGCGCTAGAATTATTTCCACTTATTTCACTTTGTGCCTTACTAAGTGTTTCTCACTTATTCAGTTCTCTTAATTTCCAAGAAGCATTTCTTGTCTTCATCCTTTGGATTTTCTTCCCTTGTCAGAAAAAAATATCACTCCTACAGTTTTTTCCTTCTTTTCTCCAAGGGTAGAGAGTTCTAAAATTGTTTCATCATACCAGATGGTGAGGCCTTTCAACCTCTAATGAAATTCTGTTCATAGAAATTAAGCCATTGTCACAAAATGTATGCTGTGCAGACTCTTTTCCTCATTTGTTATTCTTTATTCTTATGATGCACCTTTCAAAACTCTGTCCCAAGTTCAGGATATCTATATACAGGAAAATAACTTTTAGATGGTATGGGAAGAGCCCAATACTCTGGCACAGAAAACTGCAGGAGTTTTTTCCAAATGCTAAAATGGCTCTATGTATTTAGAGAAGTATAATTGTGCGTTGCAAACGTCAAAGAAGAGCTTGTTTACACAAAGGATTATTGTTACTAAGTAGATCAAAATTGGGAGAAGAATGATCTTATGAATACATTATATGAAAGGAGTATTTATTCTTTCAATTTAAAAGGAATCTAGCAATTGACTGTTTTTCAGACTTTCTCTTTGATGAACTTCACAGAAATTCAGGGTGAGAGGGCTTAAACAACACCTAGATATAACCACACTCCTGAAAACTGATCTTTCAGCCAATTCCTCAGCACCTCTAGCAATGGAAAACACTATTTCTAGACTGCCTTTTGCCTTGGATATCTGGCTTTCCTGTAATAACTCAGTGCCTTTAAATACAACCACAAGGAACTGTTGCCCTGACCAGGATGCTGCCCCCAAATTATCTGCAATCATTCCTCAGAATAAGCTGATGTCTTCTTCCTCCTTAAAGTTGGACCCATTGGTTCTAGTTTTGCCTTCCTAATCACACAGAAGAAATCGAATCCATCTTCTGTGTAAAATCCCCATACAAAAAGGCCACCCATCATGTACCCGCCTTCAAATCTTCATTCTATAAATTAAACATCCCATTTCTCCAACCAGGAGATATGGTTTCTAGATGGCTGGCTATTCCAAACAGCTCCCTTTGAACATCCTTTAGGAATCTCAACTATCATTGAACAGATGCTTCCTGGTAATGTCTAATCAACACAAAATCCAGTAAGACCACTTAGACACTTTCTATAAACTCAGCCTAAACCACAGGAGATTTCTTGGCAGACACATTGGCTTTTTATTCATTGAGCTCACAATCAGCTAAGCCAAATATTTTGTACCCTGGAATTGTACAGTTTAACATCTGAACCCAAACATATAACTTTACAGTTAGACCCCTTACATGTCTTTATCCTAGCATTGAATGCTTTTTAATGTTATTTTCAATTTCTGTTTCTTTACCTATAATATTAATTATTCTTCCTTATTTTTTAATATCTGAATTTGATATGTCATTGATACATTTTTCTAAACCTACTTACTTGTACTGTTGACTAGAACAGAATGAAAGACAGGCTTTTTGATATGTCTAAAAAATTCACTCAGATTGCCATCAGTCCGGCAATATTTCCCATTCTCTTTTGGGCAGGGCCGCGTTGGCCCATCTATTCCTGCCTGACTTTCAGAAATAACTATCCCTCCCCACTGTTTTCTGTAACTTGGGAAGAAATGGAAAAATCTATCAACGGTTTACCAAGTTTTTATAGAAACACCACTTCCCCCATGTATTCAAGGCCATACTGACCTACAAAATGGTGGATACAATTAAGATTGTTGCCAAAAAAAAATATGAGTTGTAGGATAGATACATTTAGGGATTCTTGTTTGTTCCAAGGCACTTTGCGTAATATATCCTGCACATATATCATCTCAGCTACCCCATACTCTGTACAAGAAAAGAAATGCTAGGTGTATTCAACCCCAAACCAAATTCCGTGTGGCCTAAAAGAATCAAGTTAGCATTCAGGGTCCAAGATTGAGGGAGAATGATGTTGATTCATTATGAGGGCTGACTATAAATAACACAGAAGCAGCACCCTGAGTGGAGGCAGGGTTCATATAATGTGTTTATACTTAAATGCACTGACTTCTTCCAGGCAAGGGAGATAAAGTGTAGTCTCAAGACATTTCATCTCTGTAGTGTATCTCTGCTAACATTTCCCTCGTGTGCAGGAAAGTAAATGGGTATCCTCATCTCAACCATCATCTTTCTACCATGGTGTTCAACCCAAGTCCTTCAACACCAGGCACTTTCTCATACTCCAGACCTTTCTTTATCCTGCACACATCCAAATCAAGAACATACAGCCCGTGTTTAACATCCTTTTAAAAGATAAGTATTTTACTAAGCTAACATTGTAATTAATATATCAACACACCAAATAATATTCACATTTTAACAAAGACTGTCAATGTCCCAAACCAATGAAGTAGATATAGAATCCTTTACATCATGTTAAACAAATAGCCATATTTCTCCACTGACATGCAAAGCCAGCTGTGAAACCACAATCACCTTTGTGAAGCTGAAAAAGCTGACCTGTATCTAGGTGACTTGTCCAAAGAAGAATTGATTACTATCTTTATTTTTATTTTATGTTTGAATGATCAGCCCTGTTTACCTTGCCTAGTTAGAATTAAATACATAATTGTTTCTACTTAAGAGATTATATGTATGACCAGCTCTGTTATCTACCTGGTTAATTAAGAGCTTTTAGCCCAAAGTTTAGTTTTCATACATTTAAACATCCTATTAAGAACAAAATGTCAAAAAACTTCCAAAAGCAATACTCAAAAAGTAATTATCCACAGAAACAATAGTGATAGCATCGATATAACAAAGGCATTGTAACAACCAACCCTGAATATCAGCTCTCATTACAGAAGATCTCAGGCACTGCTACTGAAGCTGCATCCCAGCTTGACATTGAAATGTAATCAACTTTTTAAAACTGTCATAACAGTATCTGTTCCCAAATAACAGTTTGCTAAATTTTGAATGTTTTCACCCAATTTAATTGAAGTTGAAGGAGTTCATATATATGTAAACACATATGAACATTTTTTTATTGCTCACAAGAAATTTCAGGAAAAACTTAGTCTCCAAAACTTTTATGGCAATCCTTTCACGTTTAACAATTTTGTCTTTTTTTTGAGGCTTGGCACCAAGTAGTTTGTTAAAGAAAAAATATTATTAAAAATGTATATTACCTTATTACAGTGTAATAAGGATTTAGAAGGTACTTTGAGGCCAGGCATTATGGCTCATGCCTGTAATCCCAACACTTTGGGAGGCCAAGGTAGGAGAATCACTTGAGGTCAGGAGTTCCAAACAAAGCTGGCCAATGTGGTGAAACCCCATCTCTACTAAAAATAAAAAAAAAAATAGCTGGGCATCATGGCACATGCCTATAATCTGCTATTTGAGAGGCTGAGTTGGGAGGATCGCTTGAATCCAGGAGGCAGAGGTTGCAGTGAGCCAAGATTGTACTACTGTACTCACTCCAGCCTGGGTCACAGAGTGAGACTCTGCCTCAAAAAACAAACAAACAACAAAAACAATAAAAAAAAAGGAACTTTAAAAAGTCATCTTAAACTTTCAACTTTATAGGCTTAAGCCAAAGCAAAACTCTGAGAGATGTGTAGCTATTCTTTTGTATAAAGATTTGCAGAAAAGATTTCATGACCAAGAGCTTCCATAGTATGCCATTATCCCTGTTTTTGTTTTTGTTTCAAGAAAAATCTAGTCACTGATCAGGAATGTAACAACCCTTATCTTCTAAAACTCTTCTTTATGGTTGTTCTCGTATTGGTAGAGAGAAAGCACAGCTTCCCCTCTATTCTAGTAATATGCTTGGAAATTCTTCTTAGGTTATCATGAACTATCTTTTCTTTAAACTCAAATTTAGTAGGGATTCCCAAAGAGAAGTGGAGAAAAGACTTTCACAGCTTTTATTACCCCAAAATGTTGTTTGTGGAAACTGTTAGATTTGCCTGTGGAGGCTCAGTAAGTCTCAAATTAACCATTAGATGTGTTTGACAGACGTTGCAGATTTTCCCATTCACAGCCACTCCAAGTTGATTACTGTCCTCATTTTGCCAGAAGGCAACAGTTAATAGCAAAGATTTTAGAATCAGATGATATGGGTTCAAATTATTAACTATTTACAATACTAGTTAATTTGGCAAGTCTTGTAAGTATTTTAAATATTTTAAATTTCAATTTCCTCATTCATAAAATGGGGTTGTTAATAATGTTTATGTGAAAAATTAACAAGATGTATGAGACTTAGACAGTCCTGAATGTGTGTAAGCACTTCAGAAAGATTTATTTTTCATCTTCCTCATTCTATCTTCATCACTTAGTTAAAGCTAGACCCTCTGACTCTAAACCCCAGGCCTTTCCCCATACCATGCTGCCTCCATTATACATAATCTTAAACTGCCTAAGGAAAGAACAGAAGAAAAAATAAGTCAAGCATCACCAAGGAAACCTTAGGCCAGTAAGTAAAAGCACCACTGGACAAGAACCAGCATGGTCTAGTTAAGTGATTCTAGGGCAATAATGCCAATTCATCATTTGATCAAGCACATGGGAAGACAAACTAAAATCTCCAATAGTGTGATTTTCTGTCTCACCTTCACAAAAACTTACGTATCAGACAGGGCTGGTAACAATAGCCCCCAACACAGGTTCAGGGAAGTTAGATGTTTGCCCAGATCACTGAGCTGATAAATAAGAGACTTGAAGTAGGGTCCCTAGCTCAAGTCTCCAAACTCAGATCTCCAGCTTCAAAGCTTAGAACTTTTACAATCACCAAATATTGTCATTTCTACCATAAACCATTTTCCTCAAAACTGATGTTACATTTATTGCATCCACAATGTACTGTTTAGTGAAATAAGTTTATTTTCTCAGAGGAAGCTAGCATCTATGTAGAAGATTATTGGTCGAAAATCATTTCCCAATTTTAAATGAAGGAAAGGATTTTGATTTTTGTGCTACCCATCACTTTTTAGCAGGTCTAAATGGATTCTAATAAAATTGGTCTTACTCTTGATCACAATGGATTTGGCTGATAATTCACCAGATATGCAAGCCTAGCATTGGCTTAGTCAGCATTCCACAGAACTGCAGTCTTGGCCTGGATTATAAATTTCCTAAATAGCCATTATTTGGCTATATGCCTTTCAATATAGTTGGTTGAATCTAATCCATGCTAATCAATCATTTTGCTTTGCCACCTTTAGCAATCTGTGTTTCTACTACTATGCCACCCTTGGGAATTCTTGATTACAAAAGATTTGCCTATGTAAAGATTCTGTAAACCTAGTAAAGATAAATTGCTGTACAAAGTCATATTATCTTAGAGACATATGTAAGAACCTTCACAAGTGCATTTATTAATATTTGGTGCACTTAAAAAACAGAATGAGAGGGAAAGCATCTGCGGTGAGATGAACATATGTAGCAAGTTTGTTCATTGCTTGTTTGAGAATGTTGATCTGTCAATACATGTACTGGGTAATTATTCAACTTGTAAGTGTCAAATCTGAGGGATCTGCTAAGAGAAGAAGCAGAGTTAAGTTAGTATCCAATAATAGAGAGTATTAAAATATGTGGAAAAAGATGTTCTCAGGGCAGTTTTTAGTTATCCTTGTTCAACCATTGAAGAAATCATAGATACACATTGTTTTAGACAACACTTAAGAATTTTCAATAGGGCATGAAGGCTAGATGATGTTATCACTTCTTCTGACGAGTCCTTCCTGATAAATTTTGATGCTAGTCTCCAAATATTCCATATGTTGTGATCAGCTTTGCAAAGAAATGGAAAAATCCACAAGAGTGCATTAGGAGAAGAATGAACAAGATATGGAAGCAAATGTTAAATAGCCATTGGTTACAAAATAGCTTTTGTTAGGACAGGGGTGGGGGGGGTGGACGGGGGCGGGGGAAGTAAATGTGTGTTTATTTAGTATCAGTTTTATTCAACAGAATGCTGATATTGTAACTGGTGTGAGAAGTGTTCCTCCCCTGAAAGTGTGCATTCTGACTATAAGCTGCCCAAAAGTTTGGTTTTAAAAATCTGAACATGAACATATACCAATAACTCTACCTCCCAAAAGCATTATTATATAAAATTTGACTTTTTGTCTAGGTATTTTTAGAGAAACTTTATTCTTTGGCAGCACTTTATGGGATGGTTCTTTAGTTGATTTTAAGCTTTACATATTCACCCAAAATGTTACTCTTGTACAAATACATTTATAATTTTTCTAATAGAACATGTGGCTACTTTTCAAGATGCTCTATTAAATCAATTACCCATTAAAACTTTTATTGGCTCTTTCCTCTTCACAAGTGGGAGGCATTTGGAAGTCTATCACTACCAGATGGAGTGGGAAATATATGCCCAGGCTGGGTAATGCTTCTCTGACATCAAAGGATAGAAGAGTTTCCAGAAGACTCTAAAAGTGGAGGACAGTGCTCACTGTCCAATTATTAGTTTGTTTTTTTTTGATATGAATTTTGTAGAGGACAGAATATGTGAGCAATGTTCCCCAGATTGCCATCCCTAAGCAAGGGGTGGCAGTAATGCCACACCAATGGCACGTATTAGTGTCATGTCATCCCTCTCTCACTCATAGAGTGACTCATACATGGTGTCTCACACTGATACCCCATCTTGCTGTTGACCCTGCTAACTTCTTTTGCCGCAACCATAACCCAGGAAAGGTCCCCACCTCTGCTTCTAGCTTTGTGGCTTGTTTCCTTTCTATCAGTGCTGTTTCTACCTCTCACAGTGGCCGAGGTGAGCAATGCAGAGGGACCCATTCTGAGTCCCTAACCCAGGGCTCTGCCACTCCCTGTGGTTCCCCCATCTCTATTTGTCACACTGTTGACACATGGCCACATGAATGTCAGGCTATCTTCCTCGACTTATGGTCAACTTGTTCTTCTCTAACTGTCTGAGCCACTGATCTTGGGTAGGACTTGGACTTCGCCCTGAGGCTGCCTCACCAAGGGTCTCTTTCTTCTTGACATTGCTCTGGGGAGAATTTGGACCCCTCAGAGATTCAACCATCATTCCTCCCCTCACATTTTAGGGGTTGTGCCTCTTCTCTATTGAAGGGAGCTAGGAATAACTCTTCTTCAAAAATGACCTAAAAATTTGAAATGGCTGGTTCTCCTCATGCTTCTCTCTAGAGATTATTTTTCATTACTTTATGCACCTCATCAATATCATAATTGTGAATGTTTTTCATGTCTTTGTAATTCATTTCTTTCATTAGAAACCTAAATTAGGGAAATAAAAAAGTGAAGTTGATTCAGCCATTCAGGGATATAATATTACCAAGTAAGTGGAAAGAAGTGACAAATGGGGCTGGGCACAGTAGTTTGCACCTGTAATCCAGCACTTTGGAAGGCCAAGGTGGGTAGATCACCTGAGCTCAAGAGTTTGAGACCAGCTTGGCCAACATGGTGAACCCCGTCTCTACTAAAATTATAAAAATTAGCCAGGTGTGGTGGCAGACACCTGTAGCCCCAGCTATTCAGGAGGCTGAGGGAGGAGAATCACTTGAACCCTGGAGGTAGAGGTTTCAGTGAGCTGAGATCGTGCCACTGCACTCTAGCCTGGGTGATAGAGCAAGACTCCATCTGAAAAAAAAAAAGAAAAAAATGAGAAATGGGAAAGAGGTGGCAGCACAGTGACACCTTTTTCAGACTTAACAATGAAGTGCTGGCTTATGTTATAGCTGTAGGGATCTCAGAAGCCACATCTCCTCTCTACCCCAGTGTTCTACTGTGTGACTCAAATTTCCTCTAGAAGCTGTGTTGTAAAACCTTCCCTTCTGTATTTTAAGTGTGAAGTAACTACATCTCTTAATCTTTCAGAAGTCTCCAATTGGCATCCTTTGAATTATTCCTGGTCTGCAAATATGTTTACTTTGCCCCCACAATGTTGCTTAATAATATGACCCTTAATACCTATAGACAGAGGAGGTACTGTCAGATTTAATAAGTCTTCAGCATTCTCTATTATGTGCACTTTGCTGGCTTCACTTGTTGGCATGATCTGGTTTTAGGTCCTTAATAGACTATGTATCTCCCCAAAAAATCACAATTGCCCTTTTTACTGCAGAACTACTAATGTGCTAGGATAGTGCCTGCACATAAGAGATATTTAATAAATATTGAATGGATGAAAACTTTTATTTAAACAAATTTGAAAGGGAGTGAAAAAAGAGATCCAGAAATGTAATACGAAATTAACTGTAATAATAAACTATGCTAAGATCTGACTGGTCAGTAGTGTACACAGCAGACACCTCATATTATCACACTTCCCTCAGCACCAGTACATTCCTAAGCTTCACTTCATTCCTAAAGTTTAGTCTTTTTCCGAATATTATCACACTCCCCCATCCTAACTCAGTTAGATATCTTTTATTTGTGATCCCTCAGTACCCCATTCTTAAGCTTTACAGTATGTGGTACATACCATAATAGCTTATTTACTTACTTGAATCCTTCACTAACTCTATACTTCTTGAGGACAGAGCTATTCATAGCTGTATCTGTAGCACCCAGCAAAACACCCAATTACCTAACACCTAATAGACTCTCAGTTAATGTTTGTTGAGTAATACAATAAATAATAGATGGATTCAAAGTCTTTCAGGGTTTTGCCTCATTTTATTTTCTTGCCCTTTGTATTTTATATTGAGAGTGATCCATCATAATGAAATCCAAATAAAATATTTGAGAAAAAAGATATTTTTCCAATAGTTTGAAAATCTCTGTATTACCTCTAAAACCTTGAGAAGTGAGGCTAAGAAGGTGTTTCTGTGTATGGAAACAAAGGCGGAGGCAGGAAAGAGAACTAGTCTGAGCACAGGAATTGGACTTGTGCTTCCTAGACTGTAGCTTGCTTATCAGGCTTAACATCTCAGCTTTTGCTCCATGAAATGCAAGTTTCTGTCAAGTGAAAGATAAAAGAGAGAACTCCTCCTTTAATGACAGCCTTCACTATTTCTCAAAAAGCATCACCAGGGACAAGGCCTAGATAGGATGACTCCTATACTCCAAGTATTTCTTTGCAGCTTTTAACAGTATATGTTCTGGCAGAAGCTAGTTTTTACTGCTTAGTTAAATTATCAAAGCAATAGTTCAATAGGAATGGCTTTTTTAACTCCAGCTTTTTTTCTGCAGCCTAAAGACCATCCTTGGGAAAAGGCTGACATTCCATGTCAAAAGCCCTAAGTACTCTGCTGCTCAAAGTTTGGCCAAATCATAGTCTAAAGTTTCTTCCAAGAGAACTATTAGGACAGATACGAAGGTATCTCAAGGGATTGACTGAAATAGTGTTATTGTCTTATCTTTAGTTCAATTGAGCTGCTAAGTAAGAAAATCTGAACATTAAATTGCAAAACCTCCAATAAGACCAAAGACAAATTTCACAAAAAGATAGAGGAATAATTTCTGTAATAATATAAGTGAAATAAAGGTAAGGACATAAAAGTAGAGGTTATGGAAATGGAGAGCCATTACTGAAAAGACGTTTGGCTATAAGACTAAATTGCTTTCACTGACTACTAACCAAATTCAGATCTTCTCTCTGTCTCCTGTCTGCCAGATTATAAACCCCAGGATCCATATGGTTCCTCGAATCCATATGAATCTTGAACAATGTTTTGATCAAAGAAAACTCAAACAGTAAGCAAGATTTCTTTAATTTTCATTTTTATTCGAGGTCTTTACTCAAGTTTCTCTAAAACCATAAACAGAAGGCCAATATATAGAGTTTAAGTAGCTTATTTAGACCCTGCATCTCCCCTGCCCTTTCCCTCACACCTTGCTGCACTACTCCAATCTCTCTCTCCAAATTCCTTGAGTTCTTTTCCTGAACCTCTCTTTCTCCAGTCCTGGCTTGCCTCTTGATCTTAGCGACCCTCTACTTTTCTTCTTATCTCTCCAGCTCTATCTTCCTCTCTCTATTTTCTTTGATTTGTTTTTAAAGCACATGATTCCAGAAAGGCAGTTGGGCATCTTCAGATTATTTCTCAGAGAGTGGAGGAAAAAGAATAACTGCTGGGCAAACCAAAACCCGCTTGTGTAAGTAGATTGAAAAAGCAAAACTGAATTCAGAATTTTTTTCCTAACAAGAGCGCCAATAACTGTCTTCAGCATCCTCAAGATTAGGTGGTGTAGAGTGGGGAAAAGTGGTAGAAGAGAGGCATAAACTGAGGCTCACTAATGTAACTGAGCAAATAATGCTACTAAGTGATCAAAATATGGCCCTTAATTCTCCAGTTTCCACCTAGGAGTGTAAGCAAGAAGGTCTTTGAATCCTTGGTCTCAAGTCCTTGACAAAGAACTAATGGGGCCCATCACAGTTTGCTGTGAGTATGAGCTTGCATATTGTCTTTAGTAACCATTGTGTTTGTCTCACTGTGGCTATACAGACTTTTTCACATGGTTTTCAGCATTGTCATGTAAGATAACTGTAGATACTCTGAATCCAGCATTGGATTTGCACTGCTTGGGTTAATAGAGTGCAGACTGGTGCCTGATCTTAGATATCTTTCTTCTTATTTCTGCTCTGACTTGAATCTGCATAGTGGTAGAATTTTCTATACCTTTGATTGTAAGTTGTGTGTATTGCTATGTGCCTAATCTGCATAAAAGATTTGTAAAAATGTTTTCCTTGTAGAAGAGAAGATACAGGGTTTTTTTTGTGTGTTTGTTTTTGTTTTCCTTTTTGTTTTGTGACAGAGTCTCACACTGTCTCCCAGGCTGTAGTGCAGTGGCCCGATCTCGGCTCACTGCCATCTCCGCCTCCTGGGTTCAAACAATTCTCCTGCCTCAGCCTCCTGAGTAGCTGGGACTACAGGCATGTGCCACCACGCCCAGCTAATTTTTCTGTATTTTTAGTAGAGACAGGGTTTCACTATGTTGGCCAGGATGGTCACAAGAGGAGATACAGTTTTAAAAATATAAAAATCATGGAAACAATTAGTGATAGTCCCATTAACAAACATGCTAAGATTTTCATGATAAGCTATGGTCGCCATAAAGACACTTTCTGCAGCCTTTGGAAAATGTAGTAACATTTCCAGGAGTAGAGAGAATGTACTCTATAGACATCTACATATTTGGCAAATCTTTTATGCCTGAAGGGTTTATGATGATCACTGACTACTTTTGAGTTTACCATTTCTCCTTTGAGGCCAACACATTTGAACATCAGTCACTAGGATCAAGCACTGTTCTTCAGTATGACAGATGTGAAGTCTTTTGACACCTCTTCATCTTGTCTAATGCCAAATATGTAGATGTCTGTAGAGTACATTCTCTCTACTCCTGGAAATATTAAGTTTTCCAAAGGATGCAGAAAATTTCTTTATCACCATAGCTTATGAAAATCTTGGCCTGTTTGTTAATGGGACACTAATTGCTTCCATGATTTTTATATTTTTAAAACTGTGTCTCCTCTTCTATGAGGAAAACATTTTCTCTTTGTAATGATGTCTAAAATGTATGCTGTCTTCAACTTGCCAATTTCAGGCCTAGATGTCAGAGTTCATTCCAGATAATTATCACTTCAGACTTTGCATCCCTACCTTTTTCATACAAGTCTCTCCTCTTAGTTAATCACAAATCTGTCTATGCTTCCACTTGTGTCTAATTTGTAATAAACTTGCATTAAGTCAAATTTTGGACATTCATTGATTTCACAAAAGCAAATGCTACTAAATTATATGTGTTTATAATTTTGGAATAACACATATTTAATTGCAGAAAACACAAACCCAAAAAAAAATTACACTAGAAAAAAATCATCCTTAACAGCACCAAATGTTCAAATGATATTTATTATGCACTAGAGATATTTTTGGCACTGTAAATTTATTAAGTTAACCTTTACAAAACCCCTAAGAAATAGATACAGGAATGTTGCTATAATATATTTTCTGAAAAAAAAGCTCATGCTTTGCAGAATTGCACAGTGAAAATCATAAGGTTTGTTGGAAAAATAGAGTTAGGACAGTGAAAATCTATGTATTACAGCACTATGTATCATAACATTAAAAGAAACAGTAATTGGTACCTTAACAGACAATTTTGACAGCCCAGAAAGGCAGTTCGGAGTGGTTGGAGGCTCTTTCAGGGGTGGGAATGCTGGCTTGTAGGCCCTGGCGATGCAAATACGCATGAAGATCTTGGATAGCAGGGCAGCATTTAAGGTAGGCAGACGTGGAAGTGTAACCTGCCAGGAGACAAAACCATCCGAGACTGGAGGTATGCCAACAAAGTCAGCTAAACCTGGGGTTTTCTTTGTAAGAAGCTCTTTCATTACTAATTCAATAATTTTTCACTTCTTACAGGTTTATTCAGACTTCCTATTTCTTTTGATAGTTTGTGGAAATTTGCTCATTTCATTGAGTATGTCTAATTTGCTGGCATATAATGTCCATAGTATAATATTCACTTATAATCCCTTTTTATTTCTGAAAGATTGTTAGTAATGTCCCTGATTTTATTTTTGATTTTATAGTTTATTCGCCTTCCTTTTTTTTTTTTTGTCATCCTAGCTAAAAGTGTGTTACTTTTGTTGATCTTTTCAAATAAACAAGTTTTGATTTCACTGATTTTTTAAAAAAAAATAATAAACAGAAATTGATTTCTCATAGTTCTGCAGGCTGAAAAGTCCAAGATTAATGTATCAGCAAATTTGATATCTGGCAAGAAGCCCAGGCTCTCCTTCCAACATGGTGCCTTTTTTCTGTATCTTATGAAGAGGCCAAATGCTGTGTGCTCACATTGTGGGAGAAATGGAAGGACAAATAAGGGCCTAGGCTATTTTCCTCCAGCCCCTTTATAAGGCATTAATTCATTCAGGAAGGTAGATCCCTCATGACCTAATCTCTTCTCAAAAAACCCCACCTCTTTGAACAACCACAATGGCGATTAAGTTTAAACATGAATTTTGAGAGGATACTCTTTCAAACTATAGCATGTATGTTTAACTTTATTAGATACTGCCATACTGTTTTACAAAGTAGCTATACCATTTTGCGTGCCCAACAGCAGTGAATGAGAATTTGAGCTCCTCCATATCATCACCACTAACTGGAAATGTCATTCTTTTTTTTAAATTATTATTATTATACTTTAAGTTCTGGGGTACATGTGCAGGTTGTGCAGGTTTGTTACATAGGTATACACATGCCATGGTGGTTTGCTACATCCATCCCCCCATCACCTATATTAGGTATTTATCCTAATGTTATCCCTCCCCAATTCCCCTACCTCCTAGTATCCCTCCCCTAGCCCCCCTTCCACCTCCAACAGGCCCTGGTGTGTGATGTTCCCCTCCCTGTGTCCATATGTTCTCATTGTTCAACACCCACTTATGAGTAAGAACATACGGTGTTGGGTTTTCTGTTCTTGTGTCAGTTTGCTGAGAATATTGGTTTCCAGCTTCATCCATGTCCCTGCAAAGGACATGAACTCATTCTTTGTTATGGCTGCATAGTATTCCACAGTGTATATGTGCCACATTTTCTTTATCCAGCCTATCATTGACGGGCATTTGGATTGGTTTCAAGTTTTTGCTATTATAAACAGTGACACAATGAACATACGTGTGCATGCATCTTTATAATAGGATGATTTATAATCTTTTGGGTATATACCCAGTAATGGAATTCCTGGGTCAAATGGTATTTCTATTTCTAGATCCTTCAGGAATCACCGCACTGTCTTCCATAATGGTTGAACTAATTTACACTCCCACCAACAGTGTAAATGCGTTCCTATTTCTCCACATCCTCTCCAGCATCTGTTGTCTCCAGATTTTTAAATGATCACCATCACCATTCTAACTGGCATGAAATGGGATCTCAATGTGGTTTTGATTTGCATTTCTCTAATGACCAGTGATGATGAGCATTTTTTCATATGTTTGGTGGCTGCTTAAATGTCTTCTTTTGAAAAGTGCCTGTTCATGTCCTTTGCCCACTTTTTGTTTGTTTTTTTCTTGTAAATTTGTTTTAGTTCTTTGTAGATTCTGGATATTAGTCCTTTGTCAGATGGGTAGATTTGTGCAGAAAGCTGAAACTGGACCCATTCCTTACACCTTATACAAAAATTAACTCCAGATAGATTAAAGATTTAAACATAAGACCTTATACCATAAAAACCCTAGAAGAAAACCTAGGCAATAATATTCAGGACATAGACATAGGCAAGGACTTCATGACTAAAACACCAAAAGCAACGGCAACAAAAGCCAAAATAGACAAAGGGGATCTAATTAAACTTAAGAGCTTCTGCACAGCAAAATAAACAATCATTAGAGTAAACTAGTAACCAACAGAATGGGAAAAAATTTTTGCAGTCTTTTTAACTTTATTCTAGTGATTGTAGAGTGATATCTCATTGTAGCTTTAATTTACATTTGCCTGGTAATTTGTGATGTTGAGCATCTTTTCATGTGCTTATTGGCCACATACATATCTTCTTTGTGAAGTGTTTTTATATCTTTTTCTGTTTTTTGCTTTCATTATTATTTTTAATTGACACGTAATAATTGCAAATATCTATAGAGTACAGTGTGATATTTTAGTAAATGTATACAATGTGTAATGATCAAATCAGAGTAATTAACCCATTCATCACCTAAAATATTTACATTTCTTTGTGTTGACAATATTCCAAATCTGCTCTTCTATTTGAAAATAAAATATTTTTTTACTATAATCACCTTATAGTGCTATAAAACCCTATAAATTTTCCTCTGATCTAGCTATAATTTTGTGCCCATTAATTAACATTTGGTTATTCCCCCTATGCCACATAATTGTCCATGCCTCTAGTAACCACTATTCTATTAGGTTGGTATAAAAGTAATTGCAGTTTTTGCCATTACTTTTTTTCATACATGTAAGAATTTAATATACAGTTAAATTTCCATCATAAACCAATATGTAAAAAGAAGAACATTCAATAAATAATGCAGGAACAATTGGTTAGGTACTTGAGGAAAAATAAAGAGAAATCAAAATGACTTAGTGCTATGCTTAAAATTAAGACAAAATCAAACTAAATCAAAATAAACTATTCTAGAAATGAAACTAGAATAAACTATAAATGACCATTTCTTAGGCTCCAAGAAGGGGTAATTGTTTCTAAGAATGAAATATATGGAATAAATCACAAAGCAAAAATAATAAACAAAACCAAACCAGTAGCTTTAACTTCTTAAAAATCTAAAAAATGTTTCTCAAGAGTTATGACAAGAAATTCTAAAAACTTGCCAAATGGAGGAATTATTTGTAGACAAAGGGTTATTCTTCTTTAAATATTTTTAAATTGTCTTTTATTCATTATTTTCTACTGAGGTTTTTGCCATTACTTTCAATGGCAGAACCACAATTACTTTTGCCCCAACCTAATACTTTCTACGTCTATGAGAGCAACTATTTTACCTTCCACATATGAATGACAAGATGAAGTATTTATCTTCCTGTGCCTGCTTAATTTCACTTAAATAATGTCCTCCAAGCCCATGATGCTTTAATGACAAAATTTCAGGTTTTTTTAATGGCTAAATAGTATTCTACTGGTATATATAACACACTTTCTTTATCCATTCATCTGTTGATGGACACTTACATCAAATCCATGTCTTGGCTATTTTGTTTTTGTTTTTGTTTTCTTTGAGACAGAGTATTACTCTGTTGCCCAGGCTGGATTGCAGTGGTGTGATCTTATCTCGCAACCTGTGAAAGCGATCCTCAGGCCTGAGCCTCCCGAGTAGCTGAGATTACAGGTGTGTGCCATTACACCCGGATAATTCTTTTATTTTTAGTATAGACAGGATTTCCCCATGTTGGCCAGGCTGGTCTCAAACTCCTGACCTCAGGTGATCCACCTGCCTTGGCCTCCCAAAGTGCTGGGATTACAGGCATAAGCCACCATGCCCAGCCCATATCTTGGCTATTTTGAATACTGCTGCAATAAATATGGAGTGGAGATATCTCTTCAGATACAGATTTTCTTTCCTTTGAATATATACCCAGTAGTGGGATTGATGGGTCATACGTTGATTCTGTTTTTAGTTTTGTACAAACATTCCATATTATTTTCTGTAATGGCTACACTAATTTACATTCCCACCAAAAATGCATGTGTTCCTCTTTCTCTGAGTCCTTGCTAGCATTTGATATTTTCTTTTCTAAAAATATTTTTTGTTATACTTTAAGTTCTGGGGTACATGTGCAGATCGTGCAGGTTTGTTACATAGTTATACGCATGCCATGGTGGTTTGCTGTATCCATCAACCCGTCATCTACGTTAGGTATTTCTCCTAATACTGTTCCTCCTCTATGCCCCCACCCCCTGTTATCCCTCCCCTAGCCCCCCACCCCCCGACAGGCCCCGGTGTGTGATGTTCCCCTCCCTGTATCCATGTGTTCTCATTGTTCAATACCCACTTATGAGTGAGAACATCTGGTGTTTGGTTTTCTGTTCTTGTGTCAGTTTGCTGAGAATGATGGTTTCCAGCTTTATCCATGTCCCTGCAGATAAGTGCAGTATTACAATCTCCATGTAGCTTCTTCAGCTGTGTTCAACATCAGCAATAACTTTGAAAGTCTCAGTGGTCTAGGCTGTAGAGTTCAAATGTTTGAAGCAGCTGTGGGGTCAAGATCCTATGCTGAGAGTCTCACAAACCTATTATGATACCTTGGTCTTAGGGTACAGGTTTATGTTCTGTGGCACGGTTGAATGTAAATTGAATGTAGGTTGCCTACAGAGCCAGGATTTGTGACTCTGAACTATTTCGTAGCAGCCATCTTCATTCAGGCAAAACCCTCCACCAGCAAAAACATTATGACTCGTTGAAGGCTCAAGTAATAATTAACATTTTTTAGCAATAAAGTATTTTTAAATAGTATGTACATTTTTTTAACATAATGCTGTTGCATACTTAATAGACTACAGTATAGTGCAAACATAATTTTGTATGCACTGGGAAACCCCAAAATTTGTATGACTTACTTTATAGAGGTATTTCCTTTTTTAAGGTGGTCTGGAATAAATCCACATCTCCAAAGTATGCCTGTAGTTCTAACAAAGCTGAAAATACTGAAAAATATGGCCCTTTATGTTTTTAGCCTCCAGAACTAAGATGTTGATACTGAATTTTAAGAGAAAATAAAGAACAAAGCCCCTAATCCATGCAAGAATTGTGTACAAATCAAGTTTATATTGCATTTTAACTAGGTAGAAAGGGAAGAATAAATTGTTAAAGAATACGTATTTGATCAATGAAATTTCTTAAGGTAAAAGAGAATGCCATAAGGGAAATCAATATTGGCAAATCTACTTTCCAACTGGCTTTTTCCAGAATTCAATCTTTGTGTATGGGTGTGAGATTTTTAATATAACTTGCACTTCGCTGTATTATTAAACTTCCCATATAATTTTGTGTGGAAAATTACAACTTGATATTAGGCAATGGCATGGCTCTAGAATTATGCACTATCAGAGAAGATGTATTCCAAATTTACAGGATAGTCTTAGTGTAAAGTGAAGAGAACACGTATGTATTAAAGTAAAGAATGCTATTTTGCAGTTTCACAAATATTATTTTAGAAGCAGAGCCACTTGAAAGCAGAAGAGACATTGACCAATAGGCTCAATCTTAAGCCCACCTAGCGAGACAAGAAAACTGGTTAGGGTCTTACCGACTTCAGGAAAACAAAAAATTTCATGCTCATTTGTCACTTACATGATATACCGCAGGCAGTACACACACAGCTTTCTTATCAAAAAGAAAATGTCAATATTAGATTGGTACTGATGCAAAAGTACTTCTTTGCACGTAAGAAACTAAGAAAATTAGTACTATACAAATTGTTTTAGCTGAAACTCTCCTCAACACACCTTAATCATAGTATTTTTCACCTTCTGTGCACAGACATTAGAGAAAAACATCATTTCTTAGAACCCTAGAGAACTAAGACCAGCAGTTATCTAGAAGGTTATCTAGTTATCTAGTTATCTAGAAGGTACTTGAACTCACTTGCCTAAAATCTGAAAGCAATTACCATAAAAATACCTGAGCTATGTAGTGCCACAAACCTCTAGGAGCATGACTGGCTCATAAAAAGTCATAAACTAATATGCTTTGTATTGTCTATTTTAACTCTAAGGGGATTTCTGATTTAATCGAAATAATACTAGTTTTAGAGCAAGACTCACATAGCAATATATTTCACAACCTCAGCCTCTATGGACACTGTGCTAACTTTGTCTCTTGACAAACCAAAAGATCATCAATTAGTTTAAAATTAAATATAAGATGGACACATTAAATTCTCTGTAGCTTAAAACACTTCGTAGATGTTGTTGAGTGTGTTCCCTCTGGAAGTTTTTCTGGTAATTATTAAAGAATGTGTCTCTGAAGTTGAAGTTTTTCCTCACATATCTATACCACTTTCCAATCATGTAAGTGTGATTAAGTTTTAACTGGAAATCACTGGTGATGAGACTGGCAGAGAAGCTGGCTGAAGCAAATGAGATACGCATACCTGTAAAATTAGGAACAAGATATTTCATCCAAGCAGCAACTGACGGTGAATGTAGCAACTATATACAATTGTTATTTTTATTATAGACTATTATTCAGACCTATTTTGGAAACCTCAGATTAATCGGCAAATCCTCTATATACACATATGTGTGTATGTATATGTATATATACACACACCACACATATGCATGCACCTGTGTACACACATATGCACATACACCTTGCCCCTGAAGTGACTCATCGAATGCTACCCATATAGCTTTCTTCCCTTTGATGATTAAGCCTAATGCTAAAGGTCTTTCATAAGTAGCATTGTTTTTACAAACACAGCAGGCTAAACTTGTTATCAAATATGAGATACAACAAAAAGTCAAATCTCTGTGCAAAAAGGTGTTAGAAAGTATCTGAAAGAATACATGCAAAGCCAGTAACAGTATTAACTTCCAAGGAGGAGGCAAAGAAAGAAGAATTAGTGGTGGGCAAAGGCAATTTTCATCTCATTTGTAATATTTTGATTTTGTACAAGGATAATACCTTCATATACTAGCTGTGTAAATTAAAAAATAATTTAAAAAATCATGTTTTAATAGGTCTAAGTTAGTGTTAGCATATTTATACATCCTTTTTTTCTTTCTCAGGTTTATATTTTTTCAATGCTTAAGACAAAGAACACAATATTATCATTTCTTCAATTCTAGTTGTATTATCTCGACTTAATATGGTGATGTTTTGTTTTTTTTTTTTTTTGAGATGAAGTTTTGCTCTTTTTGCCCAGGCTGGAGTGCAACGGCACGATCTCGGCTCACTGCAACCTCTACCTCCTGGGTTCAAGTGATTGTCCTGTCTCAGCCTCCCGAGTAGCTGGGATTACAGGCATGTGCCACCATGCCCGTCTAATTTTGTATTTTTAGTAGAGACGGGGTTTCTCCATGTTGGTCAGGCTGGTCTCAAACTCCTAAACTCAGGTGATCCACCCAAAGTGCTGGGATTACAGGCGTGAGCCACTGAGCCCGGACCCTTTTTTTTTTCTTTTGAGAAGAGGTCTTAGTTTGTCACCCAGGCTGGATTACAGGTGCCCACCACCATGCCTGGCTAACTTTTATATTTTTAGTAGAGACGGGGTTTCATCATGTTGTTCAGGCCATTCTCAAACTCCTGACCTCAAGTGATCCTCCCACCTTGGCCTCCCAAAGTGCTGGGATTATAGGCATGGGCCACTGTACTCGACGTGACAACTTTTTTTGATTACGAATAGTAAGAATCGGTTCTTCTCCCCTCAATTTTTACCATAATCTTATGAGTATTTTTTCTGTCTAATTGATATATTACTATATCACAAACCTTACCAAAGACAGATTTTATTTCTATGGTAGCTTTTATGAAACCAGGCACATGTAATGGAGCAGTTACAATCAATTAAAATGATCTCTGGAAATTTTACAAACTACCAGGAAACAAAAATCTTTATAGGAAAGAGAGTAGCAGAATTCCAGACATACAAATATTTCATTAACATATGCTAGAAATAGACAGACCTAGGATATTAAATCAGTGCTTCATCTAATTTAAACAAATCTGTAATAATTTGATGGCAACCAATCTCTATTGCAACCAGCTTCTAATGCTTTCATGTTTAGCAAAACTGGGGCTAGTATCCACTTTTACAGTTTGACTATTTTGATATTTTGGACAGATTGTAAATAACTTTTCAATGTGAAAAAGAACAGAAAATGTGACTAACATAATTCACTAATTTCATTTCTTCATATGATATATTTCATTGCCATTATTCCTTGATATCAAGGAATTTATATTCTAATTTAATGTACATAGGCATGAAATAAAAGTAGAGTGTTAGACCTAGAAAAAAATCATTGAAATCTTCTAAGTCAGCTTCTCCAGATGAGAAATTGAGAACCAAACTTACAGACACTGACTTTAAGTTACTCAGCAAATTAGTAATGAGTTCAACTGGGACAAATGTACTGATCAACATATGCAGTGTCAAAGTGTTTTCTTACACAATAAAATTAGAAGAGTAAATGGGAATGAGAAGGATACCATCACAACAGTTTGTTAAATATTTCAGGATACTCACTAAGAAAAAATGTGCCTCTAGTATAGAATTGTTTTATATTTTATTTCTTGGTTTAAAAAACGTTGCTTTCTCTCAGTTAATATCTGGCATCGCTCAATGCTTTCTAATTACAATTAAATTCCTAATGCTGTCATTACAGATAGAGCAGTATCACAACAAGTGGACGCTTGCCAATTTCCCAATCACTCATTTTTGTAAACTTTCTATTTTTTCCCTCATCCCGTGACTAAATCAAACCTGTAAAGTTCTACTGTATAATTCCCCTTTATCTTGTATTGAAAAGTGCTCTTCCCCCTGCAACCTGATGTATGATTGGAAAATTCACGCTGTTAGTGAACAGTATGCATTCCTAGGTTGGAAAGCAGACTGTCTATGTATACAAACCCCTCGGTATAAAGACTGGCGCCTCCTATTATTGATTCAAAACATGAATATCAATGGCAAAATTCTGGAATATTATCAGATAATATACTTGAAGGTGCTAATTAAACTAAAAACTTTACACAGTGACCTGTAGCTGTTGCTTCAACTTCTCTTCAGGTTTTCTTCTTTTCATTCCTTTATGTGCAGAGTTGCTGGATTAAGCAAAGAAGAACGCAAGATGCTCATTAAATTTGAATTTCAGATAAATAACAAAGAATTTTTTAGTATAAGATGTCCGATGTAATATTTGGGACACAGTTATACTAGAAAATTATTCGTCATTTATCTAAATTTTAATTATGACTGGGCATACTGTTTTTGTTTTTTTGTTGTTCGTTGTTATTGTTGTTATTGTTTTTTCTTTGAGACACAGTCTTGCTCTGAAGCCCAGACTGGAGAGAAGAGGCATGTTCTCGGCTCACTGCAGCCTCTGCCTCCCAGGTTTAAGAGATTCTCGTGCCTCAGTCTCCCATGTAGCTGGGACTACAAGCATGTCTCACCACACCCGACTAATTTTTTGTATTTTTAGTAGTGACAGTGTTTCACCATGTTGCCCAGGATGGTCTCAAACTCCTGAGCTCAGGCAGTCTGTCCTCCTTGGCCTCCCAAAATGCTAGGATTACAGGCGTGAGCCACCACACCTGGACAGGCATTCTGTATTTTATCTGGCAACTCTAGTTATATGTAAATATCTCTGGCTATCTCTAAAGATAATCTGGTCTTTTGTATGAGTTAATAGACGATTTTTATATACTTGGAAGGGGAGAGATATTCAATTAGTAACTATTCTATAAACTTTACCTCAAGACCTGACATGGAAATTTACCAGACTTGGTGTGCTGGGTGGTCCACTGCTAGGAGAACATTTTCTTAAAGGGACAGATAGCAAATATTTTGTTTTGCAGATCATGTAGTCTCTGTCACAAGTATTCAACTCTTCTTTGTCATGTGAAAGCAGCCACAGATAATGGATACATAGGTGGGTGTGCCTATGTTGCAATGAAAGCTTATTTACAAAAACAGCTGTCAGGCTAGATTTGGCCCACAGTTTTCCAACCCATGTCACAATTGAACTGGCACATAGACGACATTCCAGTGACATTACATTTAACTTATTGGAAAATCAATTCGACATATTGGATATAACTGGACTCCTCAAAATTATAAAAATAGCAAGGTCGTGAAGAGAAATGGAATAAAGCTTTTGCACAAATTCTCTGCTGTACCCCTCTGCCACCGAAAGTAGATGAGAATGAACATAGGCTCATTTGGGTTTGAAACATTAATTGGAACTAATTAAATGTAGCACATTGTACTACTGCATAGTTCATAATACAAAGAGACATTGTTATTCGGCCAAATTATAACTTTTAAAAAAAATTGATGAAAATATTTAAAATTTAAAATGATGTTGAGGGCTGGCAACTCAGAGATGGAAAATTTAAACAAGACGAATAACACTGAAGAAGGCAAGTAAAAAAGGCATCTCATTACACAAGGGCAGCTGAAAGGCAGACAAATAACAGGATACGGCTGGTAGGATAAATAGACGGAGACAAGTCTTGAGTAGTTTCCATGACTCATTGCTGAGCCACAGTAACCAGAGAGGCACAGAGACTGATTCAAAATGGATACAGGAAAAGCGAATATGGCATGCAGAAAGAGGGAAAAAAGAGCCAAGAACCAAGAAAGGTTGAAATGGAATGATGTCTTAGAGAGATACCTTCCCTGGCGAGAATTCTGGAAAATAGAGACACAGAGACTGGTTTTGTTTATGATCTCTTGCCAGCAGCTACTTGTTTACAATACAAGGTTAAGTCAAAGATGACAGGTGTACCTGACAATGACAGAAAAGCATTTTTACAGCAAGCATGTTTTGCTGTCCTACGGGTTTAGTCTAATAAAAAGAACTCAGGCATATATTTAAAATCAATCATGTGTCTGACAGCCAACGATGCATTTCAGATAATCCATTGGGACAAATGTTTCACTTGCTAAATTTGAGACACAGATAAAGAGATGCAAAAGCAAATTGAGCAAAAAAAAAATCACTTTATTTAATAAGTTTCTTTTTCCCTTTCCAGTCAGCATCAAAGCTAGAATAAACCTGACACAACAGTAACTGCGGAAATGACTAAAATGAAGTAAAGAGGTAATTGTCATTGAATGGTTATCCCCATGGCAATAGGAATAGACTATGAACACCAAAGAGTGGAAGGAATGAATGAATAATGAATGAATAAACACAATATGTATTCTGAGAACTCAGAATCAATCTGATGGTTTTGAGGATGTACCGGAAAAGATACACAAGAGTCATGATATCAGAAATGACCAACATTCTAGGTTTGCTAGAATTTGCTAATTTGTGAGATAAAATTTTTCCCGTGTTAGAAGGCAAATTTAGAGGAAATAGCCCAAGAAAGCTTTAGCTTTAGCTGCTGCTTTGTTATTATCACGAAAATGGTAGCTGAACTACTCTTAAGAGGAGAATTTATACACTGTGATCAAAATAACTTTAAAAAAAATCTCCAGCTCCTGTGTGATTCTTTTTGCATATGTCACACTAAAATATATAAGAAAGTCTTTATTCTGATGAAGTCACTAGATATTATCAAAGGAAAAATTTATCTTGCTGGAGGCATAATAACCTTTATTGAGCACATTCTACGTGTCAGGCATGGTGGTAAGTGCTTTGATAGAAATTTCACAACAACCCTGGGAAGATGGTATTATTAATATTTCTATTTTTACATGGAAAAAACTGAAGCTGGGAAAGGTTAAATAACTTGCTAAGGAACACAGCTGAGAAGTGGCAGTGCAAAGATTCTACTGCAGGCTGCCTCACCCAAAAGCCTGGGTCTGGATCTACATTAAAAGGTTTTCTGCATGCCTGGACTGAAATATTTGGTAACTCGCTATCCAAGACAACAGTCCCCGTGGACTGAAAGAACTTTCCGATTCTTGGTTATAAACACTGCTTACCTCTTTACTCATTGTGCTGGTTTGCGGCTAGAAAGGTGATTTGACTGGGTCATCTACCACTACACTGATTTCCAGAGACAATTCTGTTGGTTTTACTGGCTAGCAGGTGTGTTCTTTCTCCCTCTCTCCAGTCTGCAAGTGGCCCTCCCAAGGCCCATTCTTTGGTCATGGATATTCTTGGAAGGCATTCAAGTTTCCCGATTGAATTAATCATAGTGCTATTGACCTCTCAAGGCAGTTCTACTCAATGTATGGTTCTGAGAAGGACAAAATAGCAACACCTGGGAGCCCCAACCCAAACTTACAATATCAGTATCTTTGGAGTTGGGAGTGGGGGGCGGGGGGCAGAAATCGGCATTTTATCAAAATCCCAAAGCAAGTTGCAAACACATTAAAGTTTGAGAGACACCAACTTAGGGGACTCCCTATGACTGTCTCTTTTCTTCCTATTTAGAAGATTCATGGCTCTGTATATGGGGAGTCTTTCAGGACCCATAATCAATTTCCTGGGGCACCCAGGGCAGCTACTCCCAATCTCAGCTGACTAGAGATTCCCTGGCTAGAGATAGTAGATGTTGAATGTAGCCACACCTGAAAATTCCTCTTAAAATTTCTCTTCATAGAATTGTAAATTATATGTTTTTATGGAGCCCTAGTTCTCTTCAAATTCCCAAAGAAATCAGTGACACCGAAGGCTTCCCCCTGGGATGCTCCTGGTTACTCCTTGGCTTTGTATTTCACTGCATTAATGAGCTCGAAGCTGAGACCAAAAAATAATAATAAAATAAAAAGGTCTACTTAAAGTTCAGTTCAATTTAAGATGATGGAAATCATAGCAGCTGAAAGTGAAAGTTAAGTGATAAATTTGTGATAGAGAAACACCACTCCTGCCTTCCATTCCTTCACTTTATTCCTGGCTGCCTCTGCAATCACCTTGTCCTGAATGTTTATTTAATATTTAAGAGATTAATTTTGATGAACTACTTAGTGCCAGAGTCCAATCCTGCCAAACACGAGTTTTATAGTCTACTTGAAGGGCTGCCATGGGTGCATAAATTACACAAAAGTAATACAAACAAAATAAGACGTTGCAAACAAAATCACCAATTATTTACATTACAAGCTGGATGAAACTCTATATAAATAGAACCTGGAAATCTTATTGATAAGCAAACCACAACAATCTATGATTTTTTTTAAAAGGCAAACTAAACTTGAGTTTCAATCATCCAGACTGCAAGCAAATCAAATAGCTGAAATTTGTTTTGCAAAAGTGGTTAGTATAGCTTTCCTTTAACTTTAAAATTAATTTTCTTCCTATTTCTTAATCTTGTAATAAAGATTTACCCCCACCTGTTTCCACATCTCACTTCCTCCTTGTCTATCTCTGTATCTGTTACCCTATCCTTGAAGTTTTTGCATCTCTCTTGTTGTGATCACACAACTTATTTTAGAACTGGCCAGAGTTTCTTCATAAGCCTTCAATCTGGACTCCTAACACCCAGAATTTAAATTCATTTTGCATCCTGGACAAAGTAGGAATGAGAGACTGGTAAAGACAGGCATAACATAAAAGCAGATGCCAAACAATAGTGGGTTAAGGAAAGACAGATGTCAATAAAGTAGGAGAGAAACGAATCAATAAATACATGAGCAGAAAGCTGGACAATCAGGGAGAATAAAGATCCTATAGAAAGGGAGACAAGACTTTGCAAGATCTCAACAAAAGGACCTCAACTAATCATGGTCTGGGTGTCTGAAATTTAGCACTTACATTTTACAATTAACTTGATAATTTATAAATAAATAGTGTAATTATTCTTCAACTCTGAATGCACATATCTATACCAGCAGGCAGAATGTTCAAAATCATGGTTATATCAAAATTTAAGTTAAATATACTTTAATTTTCTAATATGCTATTAATATCAGCTTAATTATTACATAGACTGCATATAACTTCGAAAAGAAAAAGTAAAAAAGTACTTTGGCAAGTGGGTAGTATGGGAAAAATGGTCCTTAATATAGTTTTCAAAAGCATCTCTGAATCCAATGGTTGATTCAAACAGAAGCAGATTGTCAAGTGTGCAGCCAGTTGGTCTTCTAAGAGGAACCAAGAAGCACATAAATCTCCATTTTGGCTCTCATGGGCATCTACTATCATTTCAGCACCAGGTAAGAATTTCTGATATCTACCTTGTATCTGAAAAATGAATTATACAAACAAACATACTAAATATATTGCTTAGGGATACTTACATATGTTACAATAGTCTTTTATTAAAGGAAGGAAATGCTAAACACAAAATTCAGGATAGAAGTTATCTCCCAGAAGAAGGCCATGGATTGAAATAAGGAAAAGCACAATGGTATTGATGATATTCTAGTTTTTAAATGCAGTCATGGATGTGCATTTTATTGCTAGTCATCATAACTTAATATCTTGTATAGTTTTATATGCATAAAATATTACATAATAAAAATTTCAAACAAATCGTACATAAATTTTATTTTTTAATAAATTTTATTATTCTACCAAATCCATAGAATGACAATTTAGGAAAAAAAAAAGCTTAAGTTGTGAAAAAGTCATGTTTGAACACAACTATATAGGAAATTAGAAGGCTTATCCCTTGAATATTTTTCTAAATGATTTGAAAGCAGAGAAGGCATCATTACTCTGCCAAAGAAGTCAAGCAAAGGACACCTGGCCCTTCTGTTTCTTGGCTGTTCATGAATGTAAGAATGAAAATTTTGTCTTTTCTCAAAAACAATTCATAACCAATTCTCCCAGAGAAGTTATAAGTTTAAATGATAGGCTTGGACATATTTCAAAATAGCATATTTTTCTTAAATACTAGGCTACTATACATTTTAGTTATGTTTGTGAAAACAAACAGAAATAATAAAGACTTGTTGAATTGGTGCTTTCTCTGCACATTTGAAATTAGGATATTGATATAAAAGATAAATGAAGATTGAGCAACAATGAGGCAAATTTACGACTTCTTAAATGACCATGCACTCAATGTGACGGATTCATTGGTGCATGGTGGGATTCAGGGCTCTTGTCAGATTCAAAGTGATGAAGTTAATCTTTATCAATGTAGCAGATTTGAGAAAAATGGAAAAATCAGTTAATACAATGTAGGATATAACCAATATCCCAAATGGTGTTGACAAGCTGCAATGGTAGATCAAGCCAAACAAAATATATTTAATAGGAATAAATTATAGTAAAAAAAGTGTACGTGAAAACAAGCTATCAAAAACCAGTTACCAAAAGGGAATTTGGTCTCTGCATTAATAGAAACAGAGTGTTTAGAAGGAGTGATGTGATTATTCTATACTGTGACTGGTCTGCTTATAATCAGGAAATTTCGTATTCACTTTTGAGTGCCGTATCTTTCAGAAGACGTTAAAGAAAACAACCCAGGATAGTAAGTTTCCTTGAATCAACATAATATATGAAATAGTGGGTATCTAAACCGAGGAAGAGAAGACATGGCAAGGAGGAGAAGATGAGAGCTCAGTAGAATACACAGTTACTTTAGGAATCCTAATGTGAGTGAGGAAATGATTCAATTTCCACATTGTTGTTTGTGAGGGTGAGGATACGGCCAAAGAAAGGAAGGATTACCTAATAGTTATTCTTCCTTAGAGATAATTAAACTGAGGCAAAATGCTGTAAAGGAGACTCAAATATTTGACATAGACTTACACTAAATTAATTTTAGGATTACTGCCAAATCTAAAGGGGTGTGTGTGTGTCTGTGTGTGTGGTTTTCAATTTATGTGCTGTTTGCAATTAATACAATTTTTTTAAGATTTAAAACATTTATTAGCTCAAATTTTTTACTTTAATTAGAAAATAAAGGCGAGCAAAATCAAGAATCAAGAGAGGCTAAAGATACTGATGATGAGAAAAACATTAAAACAAAGAAAAATCAAATGTGGTGACCAAGCCAGCCTTAATGTTCTCCTCAGCTTAACTAACCTTTAGGCTTCTTCTTGACTTGAGGTCCCAACTTTCCTTTTCTTTTTTTTTTTTTCTTCAATCTAAAACATTTACTTTAGAAAACTTTCTATTGTACATTCTTTCTCTGCCTCTTTGAGATGGATATTTTCTCCCAGCCTCTTACCAGTTTAACAACCCAACAATGTCTTTCTCAAGGACCTGGAAGCTATCCCTTTGAAAGGTAATTATCAAGAAAGTGCTGCTATCTCCCAATCTTGGAGGTGGGGAAGGAGCCTAACTTTCTTGGGCACCAATTAGCAAACACAGATGGCATAATCACAGAGAAGAACATTTGCAAATTCAGAAATAAATAACTCAATGTGTTCAACACATCCCATTGATCATCCTCCTCTAAACGTCCTCCAGCATTTTTCCACTAGCTCACTCCAGTGCTTAAAACTCTCCTGCTTTTTGTTTCAGCAGAATTTACTTCAAACTGGGGTCTCTCTCCCAATACTGCAATTGTCTTGAATAAATCTTGCATGCCTGTTTAACTTTCTCCATTTTTACTTTGACAATGGTAGCCAAGGTAAGGTCCAAGGGTAGAATGCCAGGCAAGAAACCAAAGTCTATGCAGGTACCACCATCCAACAAACACTTCTTAGTACCTACTGGCAGTCTGTGACAGCAAGAAATATAGCATGTAAAGTCTAGTAGCATAATGAGGCATTGCCACAAATGACTTTAATTCAGTTGAAAATGAGCAGTAGCTTGAGAGATCTTATAAAGTTCTATGAAAGAATAATGAAGTTCTGTGGTTGATGTTAGAAACCAAAGGCCCAAGAAGCAGACATAAAACTCCAGAAAATAAGAGTGAGGCAAGAAACTTTTGACACAGCTAATACAGGTGCAAGAGGCAATTACCAGGCAGAAGTAGTAGCAGAGTTGTTTAGTAGATGACATGGAGTACAAGAGGTGGAAAGAATGGCAGAGCTTGACTCTCCGCATCTCTTTATTACTATGTGGTCACCATAGAGATTATACACACACACACACACACACACAGAGAGAGAGAGAGAGAGAGAGAGATGTTCCAAAGAGCTGGGGGAACTAGGGTGATCAGCTCTCTGCTTTAATGATATAAACAGTAACAACAACAACCAATAATAGACAGTGCCATGCCAAGTGTTTCACATACTGTACATCATTTAATTCTTCTTGAAATCAAACAGAGAAGATACTGTTATTATCCTTACTTGGTAAAGAAATTGAGACTCAGAAGGTGAGTTGACATTTAAACTAAAGCTGATTACAAAACCTATAGTCTTATATAATTAATCCAGTGGTCCTCAAATCTAGCTAAATATTAAAATTACCTGGAGTTCTATCAATATCTGAGTCCTGTTTCTGGAGATTAAGATAGATTTAATTGGTTTGGTGGGTTTTGTGGGGAGAGGGGAAGCAGGCATTAGCATAAAAATGTAAAAAATAAAATTAACGCTCCTCAAGTAATATGCTGCCAGTGTTGTGAACTATTGCACTAGGCTATTCTGTTTCTCCTCCTACCATTTGTGTGGCAGAAATAATAGCATAAATCAATACTAGCTGAGACAAAACTGGCTTTTCACTGCTTCCTCACCACTAATTCACCTTAGAAAATAATAGTCTGGCTTCCATACTCACAATCTGAAACAGGAATAATACAGGGTAGTCACAGAATAGAAAATTCCAGGCAGCAATTTTGCATGACTAGGTGAAAGGAAACTGTTGAAATAGCTACAGAGCTAGGGACTGATGAGACCCTGAAAAATAGGGTGTGGACTGAGCTGGCTAAGACTGACTGGACCCAATACGGCTTTGGATTTGAGCTAGGTTTTTCCTAAGACCTTATTATCTACTCATTAACATACTAACTCACACACCCACCAGCACCATGACTGTTCCAAGAAAAGCCAAATGGGTAAAAATGGGTGGCACCACAGTTCTGAGAAATCTTCATCTTTTTCTAGGAATTTCATCAATAGACCACCCCTTGGTTATAGAAACCCATAAATGTAGAAACCCCAAACTCCATTGCATGACTCTCTCTTGAGTACATCCATACTCCCCTCTTCTGAGTATGTACTTTATGCAATAAATCTCCACACTTTCACTATTTTCTGACTCATCCTTGAATTCTTACTTGCAATTATGTCAAGAGACTGGACATTAGTTGGAATTGAGTTCTCACCGGCATTCGGGCACATCCCACACCCTACCACTATCACATCCACTTAGACTACAACATGCTGCTAAGACTGCCAATTAACTCCTACCTGACAAATCCACAGTCCTTTTAATATTAGATCATCCTGCATTATTTGACACTATGATTAGAGCATCATTCTTGAAACTATAACTTTTTCTCATTTTGTAAAATAACTTATCTATGGAACCATCCTGTGCTTCTCGCTGGATTTTCTTCCTTGACCCATCTCCATAACTGTAATATTTCCCAGGTTTCCCCAGGATTCCGTATTCACCTGCTACCTTTCTCATTCAACACAATTGCATTCCTGCAGAGTTATCTCACCCACTCCTACATTATCAGTTACCTGCTAAGAAGAGCAAACTCCACATTCCTCTCCCCAGCCAAGTCTCTATCTTGGGCCTCAGTTCTACATACCCAGATGCCTATCCCAAATATCTCCACCTGATCCATTGTAGGCCAAGGGTGCCTGGACCTTGGGAATTATAACCCAGGAGCCATGGGTCTTTCATCTTATGCAGGACCTATTATTTTATGCATAGTGTAGGGGACATGGTGATCACTTGCTCATCAGCTCCTGAGAGTCAAATAAACCCATCATGTCTTCTACACACACCTCTTAAGCCTCAAGGCATTTGCCCTGCTGATGTCAAAGCAAATGCTTACTAAGAGTATTATTTTAATAGAATGTTCAAGAAATAGAAGTGTATCCTACTAAGTCCTTTGCATGTTTCCAGGTTCTTCTATATACAGTTATTCTATTGGGACAAAAGGCAAAGAAGAAATTATTCACAATCATGGTTGGTTTGCTATTTCCTGATTCTGTCTCTTTGTGCTGCTACCTATAACTAGAATACAATATTTAGGGTATCTTTCACTTCAGATATTTAAGAAATATAATTTATTTTCCAGTTACTAAGTTAAATATAGCTGATGTATTTTTCCACTTTTTTCTCATTTCTGAGATCACATTTGTTAAAATGTACTGCCTTTAACAGAGACAAATTGTCAGTTATATGTTCCAATTTTAAGATAAATTAATGTTCATTAATTTTACTACATAAGTTGATAATACACTGAAAGAAGTCACTATATTATTAGTTATTTAAAAGTTATAGCATTATTCTTAATAGTTACAATATTTGTGATGATAGTGATAACAGGTAAGCTATTTTCTTTAGTGAAACTTCTTTTATAGTTTATATTGTCAATGACTAGAATGTTTGTCTTAAAATTTTTTCTCTAATAGAACACAAAAATATTACAGCATCCCATTGTTTACTTTTACTAGAGTTATAAATGAGTAATAACTTAAAGTTATATAAATTAAGTATCTGGCTCAATGATTGAAGTCCAAATTTATGAGTTACAAACCCAGGAGGTGCATGCTCAATATTAAGTAATAATTATACAGATTACATGGATAATTATATGGATGCGTGTACCATTTCACTTATAATAAAGTACAAGTGGTTTTCAATTTTTATTAAGACAAAAATCCAAATAGGAGATTTGCAAAATTAGTCATTCTATTACTGAATATATTAACTTTATCATATTAAAATCATTTCCTCAGTGCTAAATTATTAAATCAATTTCTGTTACAATTTACTTTTGCTTACAAATTAGTATGTACACTATGGATACTGGACATAATAGTATTCAATAGATGATTCCTTTTTGCTTTATAAGTTTAACATACAGCATCATTTTCACTGTGCTCCATGTAAGACATGCTGAAACTTGTCTATGAACACAGAGATACTCTAAGATAATTTAATTTTTCATTTCCCACTTCAAACAAAGCCTTAAACTGGGAACTTTAAATAAGATGGTTTATAGTCTAATTTGTGATAGGAAAATTTGAGTCAAGAGTTGAAATCTATTTACTGGCTTTTTCAATCCTAATCATTTTATAGATAATTAATAGGGAAATAACTTTAGTTTCATGGGTAATTTACTGCTAAGAATATTCATTAGGATATTCAATTAGGTATGTAATAGATATGTTTATACAAAATCAAGCAATGAATTTTACCTGTTCTTTCAAAATGGAAGCAAACTCTAATTTGTAAAATAAAAAGCCTTGCAATCAATGTGACTGACTGTTGAGCTCCCGTTGTATTCCTGAGTAATCGTTTTAGGAAGAAACCAAAATAACCTATACACTATCCTTGATCAATCCTAGCAGTCAGGTATTTGGCTAGTGCCCACCTGGCCTTCTACGACCTGCAGACATTTTCATTGACTACTAAGGAGTCCACCAGACAGTTTTTTTCCCTATAGCTTGTGGGCCACAGAAATGCCAGGGCAGACAGAAATACCCTGAATTGCCATCACAACTTCTCTTTTTGGTTATCTAGCAGGAATAATCACATGAAATTAAGTCTCCAATCCCCGCCCTTTGTCTCACATTTTCCCATCAGCACTGTCTGCAGTTATCAACAGTGGAGAATTTCTAGTTTATGATAGAGTTCAAATATTTAAAAAATAATAATTAAATCAGTGGAATTTTAAGGGTAAAGCCAATGAGAGTATTGGTTTCCATGTGTATAGGTTAGGATTTTGTAGTCACATGCCAAAGAATATTTCTGGTAAAGGACTATTATCCAAAATATACAAATAACTCTTAAAAGTCAACAATAAGACAATAAACAACCTAATTTTTAAAATGAGCGAAAAATATGAGCAGACATTTCACCAGCTATACAAATGACAAGCATATGCGTAAATGTTCAACAAAATATGTAATTAGGGAATTGCAAATTGAAACAGCAGTGAGGTAGCTAACACTTGTTAGAATGGCCAAAATCTAAAAAATTAATAATACCAAATGCTGGTGAGTATGTGGAGTAACAGGAATTCTCACTCATTGCTGGTAGAACTACAAAATGATACAGCTACTTTGGAAGATAGTTTGGCAGCATCTTACAAAGCTAAACATACTCTTACCATAATATCCTTCATCTTTACAGAAATGAACTAAAAACTTATGTCCACACAAAAACATTCACGTGGATATTTATAGCAGCTTTAGTCATAATTGCCAAAACTTGAAAGCAATCAAGATGTGCTTCAGTCAGTGAATGATAAATAAACTGCTACATCCAGACAATGGAATAGTATTCAATACTAAAAATAAATGAGTTATCAAACCACAAAATACACGGATGAAACCTAAATGTGTATTACTAAGTGAAAGAAGCTAAAAGGGCTACATAATGAAGATTCCAGCTGTATGACATTCTGAAAAAGGCAAAATTATGAAGACGATAAAAAGATTAGTGTTTTCCAGGCGTTAGGCAGGAGGGAGGAATGAAAAGGCAGAACACAAGAGGATTTTTAGGGCAGTGAAGCTGAGGTGGGAGGTGGGACTCAACTCTGGAGGTGGGGCTCAAACACCAGACAAAACTGAGGACTAGCTAAAGTAGGGATGGGATGGAAGCAGTTTTTCATAAGGCACACTCACCAATGTGCCATGGCAACATCCAGGAGTTACCACCCCTTTCCATGGCAATGACTCAAAAACCCAAAAGTTACCTCTTTCCTAGAAGTTTCTGCATAAACCACCCCTTAACCTACATGTAATTAAAAGTAGGTATAAATATGACTGCAAAACTGCCCTGAGCCACCACACTCGGCACCCTGCCTATGAGATAGCCCTGCTCCATAGGAGCACTCACAGAACTGTGACATTGCTGAAGCTGTAACATTGCTGCTTCAATAAAGCTGTTTTCTTCAACCCTACCAGTGGCTTACCCTTGAATTCTTTCCTTAGTGAAGCCAAGAATCCTCACAGGCTAAGTCCACTTTGGGGCTTGCCTACCCTGCATCAAAACTACTCTAATACTAAAACAGTGGATACGTGTCATCATATATTTGTCCAAATTCATAGAAATGTACAATACCAAGAGCAAATCCTAATACATACTATGGACTCTGGGTGATAATGGTGTGTCAGTGTAGGTTAATCAACTGTACCAAATGTACCATTGTAATGTGGAATGTTGATAGTGAGAGACGCTGTGCATGTTGTGGTGAAAAGAAGTATATAGGAATTTTCTGTACTTTCCACTTACTTTTCTGTTAACCTAAAACTGCTCTACAAAAAAAAAAAAACTTAAGAAAATCTTAAAGCAATGCCTGTTATTCTCTGTAGACTAATACTTAAGAATTGGACGTGTTAGCAAATCAACTGCAGCAACAAGTGCAATAATGAAAATAATGGCTTTAATAGACTGGGCCCGCTTGCTCACGCCTGTAATCCCAGCACTTTAGGAGGCCGAGATGAGCAGATCACTTGAGGTCAGGAGTTTGAGACCAGCCTGGCCAACTTGGTGAAACTCTGTCTCTACTAAAAATACAGAAATTAGCCGGGTGTGGAGGTAGGTGCCTGTAATCTCAGCTACTCTGGAGGCTGAGGCAGAAGAATGGCTTGAACCTGGGAGATGAAGGTTGCAAATCATGTAACTGCACTCCAGCCTGGGCAACAGAGCAAGACTCCATCTCAAAAAAAAAAAAAATGGCTTACTATATTTATGTAAACTTACTACTTATAAGATATGAAAAAATTTTATTTCATGTTTCTCTTCAAGTTTGCATACTTTGTAATTTAAAATTGCTTTCCAGATGTGCACATCTGAAACTTATTTGATACTGAAACAATTCTAAAATTATAATATGTTGAGAAAGCCCTAACAGAAATTCACTAATCTATGAATATTTGATATACCTTACACATTTAAAATATCATTGTTGTGTGCTAAAGACATAAAACCAGAAGCTGCAACATGAGCAGATGGTCAATGTCTATTTTCCAGCACCCAGGTATTAATAAATGCTGCTTGTGCCTTAGCACACTGATTAAATGGCATGTGTTAGTGCTTTCTCTTTTTAATTCCTTAGGAATTTTCCTTTCTAAGAAAACTCTTGGAGACTTTTCTTAGATTCTAGCACAATAACAAAAACAAATATGAAAATAATTTAAACTCTTTCTTTTTACATTTTTGATTCATTTTTTTAAAAAATTCATTGCAAAAGAAAGGTGTTGCTAAGGTATTGTTAATAGGGCACCTATTGATATCTTGAGAAACACCAGTGTTCTATAGAACAGGAACTGGAAAACTCTGCACTAGATGGTTAAGTCCTTTCATAATAAAAACAGACATTCTATTGACAAACCTTGAGTTAACCAACAGCATCTTCTTTCATCCTGGTAAATATTGACAGTAATGTAACAGTGAAGTTTGCTAGACCATAGTGTTATTTCTTCTACTCTAAGAAACACTTGCTGGAAATAGCACATGGTATATTTTTTGAAAAGCTGGTGGTCTCCTGATGTATTCATGCATGTGAGTCATGTTAGAATTAGCAGAAATTATTAAAACCTGTTATTGAAGATGGAGAATCTTCAAGAAATGATGGATATTAAATTAACAGCTCAGTACTTCATTTGTGTTATAGTTTGATAGATGAACCTCTCAGGATCTCTAATCTGATCAACCAATGACTTTCTTCCTGTCTCTATACAATCATCCTGGCAGAAATATTTCCGACTTTGAAAAATGAGACAAGATACCCTTTAATATTTCTACTTTAAAGTGGGTGTCATATTTATTTTCATTTGTGTTGTATATAGAATTTATTTGATTAAACTTTTCAAATAATGACAGCAAAAAGCACAAGATTCTATAACTGTTAGTTTTAGAATGTATGGATAACAGTACCAGGAGACCATGTAAAACAACAAACAGAGCTGTGACCACGGATCAGTCATAGAGACAGAAGATTATTGAATGATTCAGGCTTATCAAAATTTCTCAGGTTTTGTTGATTTCTATCCTCTAATGAATTCATTTTCTTTAAGAAGTAATGTTTCAGTTACTGAAAGAGACGAACCATAAAAGTTATTTTCCCATTGTTTAATAAATGCATTTCAATACTAACTGCACCTTATGATATTGATATAAATGTGTGCTGTTGATGCAAACAAAAGTTTATGTAAAAGTTATGTATAGACAAAAAATAATGTAAATTTGTACTGTGAATGCAAAAGAAATTAATCTTTCATAGAAATTATTTTTAAAAGCAGAACACTGACTTAAAAATTTGCTGGGTTTTCCTTTTCCATTGCAGACATTAGGTTAGTTCAGTCTTTTTCTGTGGTTTAGTCATATATTATTAGGTATGTAAAGATATAATAATTAAATCATCCCATCCTGCAGCATATATCAGCTTGCTAAAGTAAATCACAAGGTAGAAAGTGAGAGCATAATTGTGACAAACTTGCTATTGCACCACTTCGGTAGAAATACAGAGAAGGACATAGCAAGGTGAAAGCGTCACCAACACACTGTGAAAACAATCAGATATTTGTTTTGCCATCTTTTGTATTAATCATCCCTTTTCTCGAAATACAAATTTAAACACATTGTATCTTGTATTTCCAAAGTTAAAATAATTGAATGCTCTCAATTAAAAATAAAAAGCAATAGATGTGATAGCTCATATTTTGGGAAATATCACAGTCCTAATTCTTGAAAGAAGCTCAACATAATATTATCTATATGTTTATTTTGAATATTGTTAAGTTCTTCACCCGAGTGGAAAGTACAGGGTGTGGAACTTGCAAATTCCATTGTGTGACTTATCTTGGGAGTGTTTGATTCAATTAGTATATCTCATTTTTTAGACAATTTTCTGACCTTGTGGAGCAATTAAGGAAGACCTCTTCTTGGCTGCTTTGCTAAATGTTCTTAGTGCCATCTGCTGCATGCTTCTGGCTACTGTAGGGGGAAATTACTCTAGTTAATAAGAGTTTATGAAACTAGAAAGAGCTGACATCAAATGGCAGTCCATGTGTGGAAAGAAAACACACTATTAAAGCATTCTGACATAAAAAACAGTTAATAATAATGATTAGTTTTGTAATTCTTACACTAAAATTATATCCATTTCTTGTATTCCCATATTCCACTAATTGTATTCCATTTCCTGTATAAAATGTCTATGTATAATAATTTCATCTGATAAGTGATTGAACATTAGCTATAGCTCTTCTACAGTGAAGCTATTATTATCTTTCATCTTGCTTCTTAAACAAACTATAAATCTATTGTATTTGGAAGCAGCAGAAATAATTTATGGCACTAATAAAGTCTATCGGGAGACATTCATATTGCTTTTTTAATTAATGGGCTTCTTTTTGATTTAAAAAAAAGCTAATAAATAAATAGGACAGATATAGAAAGACATAAAAAACAGATGAGCCCATTATCCTGAAGAGTATTTCCAAAGAGAGATTTTGATAGTTAACGACTATTTAAGTGGAAAGAAAAGAATACTTGTGATTAGTTAGTTTTAAGAATAAGGAAATTGGTATCCAAGTATGCAACTCTATGACTCCTTAACCAACAAACGCCATTTTGAGACTTGGACTGTAACTCTTCCACAGATGGATACAGATGATAGAATTATATCCCTTTGATTACTTCCTTACTTGTTTTCTTGTTTTTCTTTTCCTGATATAACATTCATCATTCTAAGACCTGGTGTGTGTTAGGATGGCTGTCAGTTATGACCAAGCTCTTGTCATATTCTGGTTCTAATCTGTCCCCTTGCTCTAATACTTAAGATTCAAGGAAGAATGTGGCTACTCCATTTGTCAGTAGATGCTGTTCCAGTTCTCACCTCACCTAGTGTGTTGTCCTTTGGATCCCTTGCAAGGGGCTTCACCTGCAAGGGGCTTGGTAATTTCAAGGAGATTTTTTCACTTGCTGTAATAAGCATGATGGCATGCTTTGTGGCAATAATTATATAGTGTAATTTTAATAGTCTGGTTTATTATCTAAAATGTGTAAGTATAATGTCCAAAGAGGACTGCCTCAGTCTTTATCTCTTAAACTGTCTACTAGCAACAGTTACTCTATAACAATCCCTTGAGCTGGTTTTTCTTTTCATTCCAGAGAATTATGCCTTTCTTTTATGCTGTCTACAGACCATTCTCATCTGGCAGATAATTAATATATTCAAGATTCTTATTCCCCGTAGTGTTTTAAAATCATCACTTCCTAAAAACTACACAAGCCATTTCTTCAATATTGGAAATGAAGCAGACTGTGTGGTAATGCAAAAGGGGTTTAATTATGTATAAAACAGATCATAGTTGCAAAATGATAAAGAAATTAGAGGCATTATAGTAAAAGACCACAAGGAAAAACATGATCAAAAGCACTGAAAGCTAATAACAAATACATTACAAAAATACTTAGATTGACAGAACTCTTTAAAGAAAATATCAGTCATTGCTTCTAAAAGCCAACTGATATACAGTTGATCAAAAGCTTCGACACCAACCAGTGCCAGGCATGCAGGAACAATTCTTTCTCAGAGACCCTTTTTTAGTGTTTTAACAAGTATAATCCATCTAATATCTACCTGCAGAAAAGTGGCAAGGCATTCCCAAGGCTTTCTTGGTTTGGGCTTTGATGCCTAAAATTTAAACTGCCATGGGTGAGACCATCTGCATATTTTTTCATCTGTTGGTTATAGTGTATGTAACTTTAGGACAGCATAGTTGGTTTGATTTCCTTTCAATTCATTTTTCTGATTGTAATATTCACTCTATTTTGTTGGGTAAATTAGATCAGATTAATTTTCATGGCATAAGAAGTGGTACAGTGTAGGAAAATATTTTCTGTTTTGTTATGTTATAAAGCACTACCCAACCCAATATAATCACTTAACGTTAGTATTAAAAAGGCACCTCTAATCAGCCTTTCAAAATAATGAATTAATGTGCTTAAAAATATAAAGAATGCTTCCAGTGTGGACATGGCCATGAAAGTCAGCATTTTGCCCTTTTCCTGCTGGAAAATATAGAAAATCAACAAGAATTAAAACAAAAACCTGAAACCTATATTTTTAGTGAATCTAGGAGACAAATATATTCTAGACTCAAACTACATTTAAGGCAGCCTAAGGAAAACAAAATTTACATTACTACCAGCAGTGTATGAGAGTTCTAGTTCATCCGCAACTTCACCAACATTTGGCATGGTCAGTATTTTCAATTTGATTCATTCAAATAAATGTGTAATTTTATTTTGTTATAATCTTAATTTATATTGTGCTAATGCAGTGATGCCAAAAACATTTTCATATCTTTATTTGCCATTTAACTATATTTCTTGAAGTATCTATATAAATATTCTATTTCAAAATTGAGTTGTTTTTCTTAGTATTGTGTATTGTTAATTTAAATTTTGCTAATCTGGTGGTAGGCAGTGGAAGTAGTATTATTACCTCATTAAGACTGTAAATAATATTTTCTTAATTATAAATGAAGTTATAAACATTTTTAAAGGTTTATTGGCCTTTTGACACCTTTTTGGGCAAATGCCTATTCATGTTATTTTTCCCTTTTTTTTTTTCTATTGAATTTTCTCTTTCTATTTATTTGTAGGAGTTCATTGTATGTTATGGATGTGAGTCTTTTCTCTGTTAGCAAATATCTTCTCCCACTCTGGCTTAACTTTTAGTAGTTTTATAGTACCTTTTGATGAACAAAATTCTTACTTGCTTTAAAAAACTTTTTTTGTTGAGTCAGGATATCGCTATGTTGCCCACGCTGGTCTCAAACTCCTGGTTTCAAGTGATTTTCCTGCTTCAGCCGCCAAAGTGCTGAGATTACAGTATGAGCCGCCACACCTGGCCCCAAATTCTTACTTCTAACATAACCATGTTTATTGATCTTTTCCTTTGTGGTTAGTACTTTTTATGTTGTATTTGAGAAATATTTTTCTCCCCAAATATAATGAATATAGTATCCAAACTTTCTTCCAAAATGTTCTCATTTTGCCTGTCCCATTAGGTGCCTCATCTACCTATGAAATGGTGTCAAGTAAGGGTCCACTTTAATTTTTTTCCCACATAGATACTCAATTATTATTGCACCATTTATTTTTTAAATCTCCTTTTCCACTGCTCTACACTGCTTAATTTGGTGCTCACAAATGCATGACTATTTCTAGGTGCCCTCTTCTGTTCCATTGGGCAACCTTAGTTATTCTATATTGTGTTAATATTACTAAGTCTTGATACCTGGTAAAGATATATGCTAATTTGTCATATTTTACAACTAACATGTATATCATTTTGCTTTTTATTCCTTTATGCATCTCACATCTTCCATGTAGGGTCATTTTATTCTTATTAGATAAATCCTTTAGAGTTTCAGTTTAGTGCAGTTTGGAAGGTAAGCACTCTTATTTTTCTGTGTATCTGAAGATGCCTTTATTTTATCTTCAC
>CAUYLG010029596.1:0-62500 GCA_963573385.1 Cacajao melanocephalus | reverse complement strand
TGGTTGTCTTTTTTCTTTAGTTTTAAAACTGTGCTTTCAAATTAACTAAAAGGAAAGATGATAATGGGTAGTGTTTCATTCAGTGTGTCTTCACTAGCGTACTGAACTCTGAAAAAGTCACTAAGTGGAGTCTACGAAGATAAGAGAGTGAGAAGAGTCCTACACAAGAAAGTTCATGCCTTGATCTATAATCAAGTGAAGACAGACTTCTATAAGGCAGTAGCAACTTCAAAAAGCAATAGCTAAGTAGATCCAAAATACAGTCCCTTGGTCAGCAATTATGCCTTAAACAAAAAGTTATAAATTATAAACTGCTTAAAGAGGAAACAATTAAGGTAGCACTAATAAGGAAAGACAAAAAGACCCCCAAAAAGCTGAGGGGGTAAAAACAAGAGCGTATATTTGACAAAGATGTTCCTATTTAATACCCTGTAAATAAAACAGCAATTTGAGTGGTAGTAATACTGACTGAAAAACAGTAAGATATTTTCACATCAAAAGAACTGTAATTTAAATGAAGACAAAAGATAATTCAAGGTATCTCTAAGTCCCATTAAACAGTGTCTGTAAGTAAAAGATTGTCTGTGAACAGACAGCAAATTCTCATACATCAAGCTGTGCTTTAAGATAGTTTAACCCTGTACATAAAGCAATCTTAAAAGGTCAAGAATAGTAAAGATTGCTGAGCTGTCATTATGATGCAGTTTGTCTCTTCTCCCTTTACCAAAAAATGGCATCTCCTGTACCAAAAAAAATTCAAGAAATTAAAGAAGGGTTGGCTTATTCAGAATCAGATCTACTCTGATAGCCTATGGGATATCTTATAGGAAATGAAGTAATAAAATTTCTCTTAGTTATCACATTTTGAATATGAGTTTTCCTTCCATCACTTATTGAAGATAGTTTCTTTCAATTATTTTCATTAAATATTCAGTAGATACAAAAATACCTATAAAATATATATAAGGTACAAAAATAGCAATGCAACACTTAAACAAACACGTTTGCCTACAACCCAGTTTAAGAAACACAGTATTACTATCACTTTGCAAATCTCATAAATACTGTTCATCAGTCTCATCCCATTTCCTGGCCCTTCCTACCATTCCAAGTAACCACAATTTCTATACCATTCCTTTGTTACTAAATATGTTTTTTAAAATAGCTACCAAATATGTTTGTATATGCAAACAGCATATTGTTTACTTTTGCATGGTTTAGTACAGTATTTAAATGGAATTATCAACTATAGCAAAATCTTTCTGAATTTGGCTTTATTGTTCCTATTATAAGATTCATGTTGTATGTGGTTATAATTCATTCATTTAACTGCTACTTACTGTTCCATCATAGAAATATCCCACATTTTATTTATTCAGTCTACTATTGGGCTGTTTCCAGTTTTTTGCTGTTAACAGACAGTGCTTTTAAAGACATTCTTACACATATTTTTGGTATCCATATGCATGTGATTTGGGGAATATGTAGACAAAAGTAGAATTGCTAAATCATAGGACTGATGCATCTTCAGCTCGATTGGAAAACATAAAATGCTGTCGAAGTGATGGTTCAAATTTACATTTCCCCCAAGAACACATACTGGGCAGGCAGTTCTGTATACTGGGCAAAATATGATGTTCTCAGAGTTTAGTATTTTTACCAGTCTGGCAAATATGAGTTAGCTTCTCTTTATGGTCTTAATTTCCATTATCCTTAATCTTAAAGATATTGAATATTTTATATATTTTCTGTTTCAAGTGAAATGACTCTTCAGATTTTGTTTTCCTTTTATTTTTTTTTTTTTTTGGCCCATTCATTAGATTGTTTGTCTTTTACTTGTAAATTTTTTGGTTTCTTTATGTATTCTAGACTCTAATGCTTTGTCAGTTATATGCATTGCAAATATCTTCTTCCAAATTTAGTTTGTCTTTCTATTTACTTTACAATTATTTTGAGCAGAAGTTCTTTATTTTAATGTGCCCATTGATATATTTTGGGGGGATCTTCCTTTAAAAGCCTCCTCTGTGCTGTGGGCATATTCTCCATCATTACAGCAGTTGAAAATTATTTTTATGTTTGGGTTTAGGCCCAATTTTATTTTTCTCCATAATTTTTCCAATACCTTTTATGTTTTAGTCCCTTAATCATCATTAACATAAAATATCAATTCATCATCAAGTGAGTTTATATATGTTTTATTCTGTTTCAGGGCACTCCTGTATTTTGTTGACTGGCTTAATTACCATAGTATTATAATTATCCTTTACAATTTATCTGAAAAAGACACCTTTATTCTTTTCAGGGGTTTCTGGGCTATTTAGGGCTCTTTGCTCTTCATATAAATTTTAGAATTTGTTTGTCAAGTTCATAATAAAACAAAAAGCAAGCAAACAAAAACACAATTTGCCAGAACTTATACTAGAATTGCAATGAATTCATAAATGGAAAAGAAAACTAATATCTTTATAATACTGTATCTTTCAATTACAAACATAGTGTGTCTCTCCGCTTATTTAGGTTTTGGTCTTACTTAATACTTTTCAGTTAAGTTTGATATTTTTTCCCATTAATATTTGCATATTTTTGATAATTGATTCTTAATTTTTTAATATTATGCTAAAGGTTATATTTGTTTGATTCAGTTTTCTCTTGTTGCTAATATATAGAAGTATGGCTAAAGTTTTTTATTAATTCATGTGTCCAGAAGTCTTGATAAATGTACTCATAGCAGGGGGTGGGGGCATTGGGGAGGAATAGCATCAGGATAAATACCTAATGTAGATGACGGGGTGGTGGATTCAGCAAATCACCACCATGGCACATGTATACCTATGTAACAAACCTGCATGATCTGCACATGTACCCCAGAACTTAAAGTATAATAAAAAAATTTAAAAAATAAAAATAATGATTCTTTAGAGGTTTCTACACTTAAAAAAAATCATACCATCTATGAAAAATAAGAGTTTTATTTTTCCCTTCTAAACTTCATAGATTTTTTTATCTTCCCTCGCTTATCTTCATTTGCCAGGGAAAATGCCCAAGTGGAAGTGGTGACAGCAGGAATCCCTGTTTCTGTCTTATCTTAAAAGGGACATGGATGAATCTGGAGACTATCATTCTCGGCAAACTGACACAAGAACAGAAAGCCAAACACCACATGTTCTCACTCATAGGCGGGTGTTGAACAATGAGAACACATGGACACAGGGAGGGGAGCATCACACACAGGGATATGTTGGGGGCTGGTGGCCAGGGGAGGGACAGCAGGAGGTGGGGAGGTTGGGGAGGGATAACACTGGGAGAAATGGCTAATTTAGGTGGCTGGGGGATGGAGACAGCAAACCACCATGGCATGTGTGTACCTAAGCAACAATCCTGCAAGATCTGCACATGTACCCCAGAACTTAAAGTACGATAAGAAAAAAAAAAAAAAAGGAATGTTTTCAAAATTTTATCATTAGGTAGTCTCTGGGGTTTCAAACATCTTTAATAGGGAAATTTTTTACTTTCAAATCTTAGTTTGATAAGAGGTTTAACATATAGAAAGGTTTAATTTGATCAAATTCTCTATCTGCATCCATTTAGATAATTATGCATTTCTCCTAAATGTGTTAATGTGGTGTATTACTGAAACTTATTTTCTGTTAAACCACTTTATATTCCAAAATGAACACACATTTGCCAGAATGTTTATTACTTTTAAACAATGCTGATGTTTTCTTTAAGATGTTAACATCTATGTTCACAAGTTAGTTGGACAGTAACTTTTTAAAAATATATTATCCTCATAAGTTTCAGAACCAAGGTAATGAAAGCCTCGTAAAAACATCTAGGAATAGCTCATTATTATTTTCTCTATATTTTTTTAACCATCACAATATTAAAGGATCTTCAAAAAGGAGTGTCTCGAGATTTTTTTTTCTTCATTTCTTCTAAAAAAAATGGGATATATGTGCAGAACGTGCAGGTTTGTTACACAGGTAAACATGTGCCATGGTGGTTTGCTGCCCCTATTGACCCCTTCTCTAAGTTCCCTCCCCTCACTTCACACCCTACAACAGTGTGGGTTGTTCCCCTCTCTGTGTCCATGTGTTCTCATTTTTAAACTCCCGCTTATGAGTGAGAATATGAGGTGTTTGGTTTTCTGTTCCTGTGTGAGTTTGCTGATACTTCCTCTATTTTTATAGTTTAGAATAGTTTGTATAGGATTGGAATTACTTCATCTATTGAATATTTGCCGGACTTTGTGAATAAAATACTGGAAGCATTTTTGGAAGAGTGTATGAGAAGGAAGACTTTTAAATACTGATTTTATTTTTTTAATAGTGACAACTCAATTTGGGCTTCCCCCGTCCCCATTTCTTCTTTAGTTTGATTTCTATTTTTACAGAATTTTGTCTATTGTACCTAACACTTTAAATTTATTTGTTTAATATTTGAACAATAACTTAGTTTAAATTACACAGAATAGTTATGTTTCCCATCCCCTCCACTGCTAATAGTATTTTTCACTCTTTTCTCCTTTGCACAATCTAACAGTTTGTGAAATTTGACATTCATTTCCAATAATTTTTGGCTTTGTTTATTCTCTGTTCTCTTTTCACTTTATTTTCTATCTTCCATTTTTCTATTTTCTTTCATGCGATTTTTCTATACGTCTATTTTCCTTTCATTTGATTTTCTGTTTGTGGGGGTGAATTCAGGGTTTTTTCTGTTAGTAATTTTTAAACTCATTCATTATGAGGCTTTACAATTTTCTAATGTATTTAGAAATACATTATTTAATTTAAATTATTTAATTTTAAATAATTTAAAACAGAAAGTTTTAAATTATTTTCTAATATTTTCTAATAACTGCTTTAGCTTTATCACGTAAGTTTGTATGCAGCATTTGTATTATCATTCAGTTTCCAGTACTTCCTAATTTTCATTATGATTTCTTCTTTGACCTATGTGTTTTTTAGAAATATTTAACTTCTAAAAGTGTGACTTTTCCCTAATCTTTTTGTTAATTACTTGTGACTTAATTATACTGTGGTCAGGGAATATGTTCTGCCTGATTCCAGTCATTTGAAATTTGGTGAACCATTCTTTATGGCACAATATGTGGTTAATTTTGTAAAAGTTCTAAGTGTCCTTGAATGGAATAAGTATTTTGCTGTTGACTCATTAGGTTCAACTTGTTAATTGTGTTATCCAAATATTCTGTGCTTTCACTGACTTTACATGTCTAATCTCTCAATTACTAGACAAATGTGTTAAAATCTCCCAGTCTTATGGTACATTTGTCTTTTCATCCTTTTCATTTTATACACGCACACATACATAAAAGACTGTGGTTTTAAGCAGATGTATACAAATCAGAAATCTTTAGTCTTACCAGTAAATTGAAACTTTTATCCACTTTGCAATTACTCTTTCATCTCTATTAACATTTTTGGCCCTAAAACATATTTTGTCTGTATTTACATAGTTATATAGTTATACCATTATTTTTCGTATTTCAACTTTTTTTTTTCTGAGACAGGGTCTCACTCTGTCACCCAGGCAGAGTGGGTTTATTATTTTTTATTTTTATTTTTTTGGAAGAAAATCACTTTATTCTAATTAACACAAAAAAAATAAAATCATCACAGCTACGGGGCAGCTCAGTCTTTAGATGTGCAACAACCATCGAAGAGCTCAGCGGCTTTTTTTTTTTTTTTTTTTTTTTGGCCCCTGTGTCCGTCATCAGCAAAACAAATGAGGGAGAAGTTTGAAGAGTGACGACCCTAGAAGTCATCTGAGTTTAAACCTGGGAACCTTAAGGCACAGAGCGGAGGATTTGGGGGCTGAAGAAAAAGACCCTCTTCCGCTTCAAAAACTGGTGTAATCTTGGCCCACTGCAACCTCCACCTCCTGGGTTCAAGCAATTCTCGTCCATCAGCCTCTGGAGTAGCTGAATTACAGGCAGGCACCACCAAGCCTGGCTAATTTTTGTATTTTTAGTAGAAACAGGGTTTTGCCATGTTGGCCAGGCTGGTCTTGAACTTTTAGCCTCAAGTGATCTACCTGTCTTGGGATTACAGGTGTGAGCCACCACTTCTGGTCCCAGCTTATATTTTAGATATATTAGGTGCCTGTGCAGGTTTGTTACATGGGCATATTGCATGATGCTGAGATTTGGGGTACAGATCCCATCACCTAGGTAGTGAGCATGGCACTCAATAGGTAGTTTTTCAATCCATGCCCCCTTTCCATCCTCTTCCCTCTAGTAGACCCAGGTATCTATTTTCCTTAAATTTATGTTCATGTGTGCTCAGTGCTTAGCTCCCACTTACAAGTGAGAATATGTAGCATTTGGTTTTCTGCTCTTGAGTTAATTCACTTAGGATTATGGCCTTCAGCTATTCCATGTTGCTACAAAGGACATGATTTTATTCCTTTGTGTGGCTGCATAGTACTCCATAGTGTATAAGTAGCACATTTTAAAAATCCAGTTTGTCACTGATGGGCACTTAAGTTGACATTGACCTTGGCAAAGAATTTTTAGCTAAGTCTCCAAAAGCAATTACAGCAAAAGCAAAAATTGATAAGTAGGACCGAATTAAACTAAAGAGTTTTGCACACCAAAAGAAACTATCAACAGAGTACGCTAAACATATTTGCAAACTATGCATTCAACAAGGGTCTAATATCCATAATCTATAATGAATTTAAGAAAATCAGCAACCAAAAAAAAAAAAAAATTAAAAAATAGGCAAAGGACACGACAGACACTTCTCAAAAGAAACCATTTATTTTTTGACTCACATTTTCCCAGCTTTGCTCCAACCATCCATACTCAAACTGTTTCCTGAAGGTTAAGGTAGGTCTTTCATTTTGTAATCAAGACTAAAATTCTTGTCTTTTACTGGATCATTTTAACTGTCTCATTAATTAGATTTTCATATTCCTGCAGGTAAAATTTGGATATGTAATAGTAATAATATAAAAATGCAGATTAATTTCCCCAAACATCAATAAAACACTCTTACACTCATATAACAAGCCACCAAAGACTTCTGAATTATGGAACTCATTTAAAACACAACTTTTGAAATAATTTAATGGCTTTGCTTAATGGGCTGTATATTGACTATGTTGTGTCTAGCATATTTTGTAATGGATGCAAATTTCCTTGACTTTTTATGTTCAAGAATAAATGTGTACTGTTATGTAACAAAACAAAGAAATCATATGTTTAATATGGTGGGAACACTATCTAAATTGGATTTAGGTGTTAGTGCATTCAGATGACTGACAGACACAAACACAGAAGCTAAACCCTGAGGAAAATCACATTAGTTAGAAACAAAATATTATCAGGACAAAAGCCGAGATACTCAGCAAGAACTATAAAACCTCCTTCCTAAACATACACACAAGTTGACATTTTTGCTGGTGCAATTGTGAATATATCACAGTTTTCATTTCAGGTATTAGATCACTACAAAAGTATTGTGGTTTTTCCTACTGAAAGTAATGGCAGAACTGAACTTATTTTTGCATCAACCTAATAGTAAATTTTTGATAAAACATTTGCAAGTCATTACTGCAAATATCTAAATGTTGAGAGTTGAGAAGAAAGGGGTGCTTATTTGGATTTATTTCTACTATCCTGTTTTTGTGCTATTTGTCCCTCTTTATCTGTTTCTTTTTCTAATTTGTTGTTTTGGGTTGTCTTCTTAAATATTAAGCGAATATTTTCCTCACTCATGTTTTCCTCCACAGATTTGTAAGTTAAATATTCTATTTCTATGTGTTATTGGTTACCTTAACATTTTCAGCATGTATACTTATAAAAATCTGGATGTACAATTTTCACTCCTGTAAATAATTATTTTATTAAATCTTTAAGTCTGATCACTCCTTCCGAACTTGTATGTAATGACTGAATACCATAGCTTACCTTCTTTTAAACCCCCCAAAAATTGTTTTAGGCATTCAATGCTGTTTATATTTACCCACATATTTACCACTTTCTTTGTCCTTTAATCCTTTTTGTATCTTCCATGTGGAATTGGTTTCATTTTCCTGGAGTATATCTTTTGAATGTTTTTAAGAGTGTTTTGGTTGTGAACTTTCTCACCTTTTCCTCACCTGACAATAATGTTATTTCTTTTTCATTCTTCAAAATTATTTTTGCTAAGTATATAATACTACACTGATAGGCATTTTCTCTCATCCCATCAAAAATACTCCACTGTTTCCTGGCTCCCATTATTGTGGCTGAGAAATCAATTGTCAATCAAAATATAGTTCCTTTTTCTCTGGTAGTTTTTTTCCAATACATAATAGAATTATATAATTTTAGGGTACATGTGCTATTTTGTACATGCATAAAATGTGTAATCACCAAGGCTACTGGAACACACATAACCCCCCGAAATTCACCCTTTCTTTATGTTGGGAACCTTCCAATTCCTCTCTATCAGTAGTTGTCAACTATGTGACAAATTATTGTTAACTATAATCATCCTACTGTATCTTTGAACACTAGATCTTATTTCTTCTATCTTTAACTGTATTTTTATACCCATTTAGCAGTGTCTCTTTTTCCTCCTGCCTCCCTCCTATTTTTCTCAGCCTCTGGTAACCAACAATCAACTTTACTCCACAAGATCCACTTTTTTAGCTTCCACACAGTGAGAACATGTGGTATATGTCTTTCTGTGCCTGCTTATTTCATGTAATATAATGACCTCTACCACTTATGTTGCTGCAAGTGACAGAATTTCATTATTTTTGAGGCTGAGTAATATTCCACTATTTATATGTACCCCATTTTCTTTGTTATTAAATTTTTAATTGATATCAATAGAGAAGATAGAAAGAAATTATTTAGGCAGAGAGTGAGGGCAAAAGAGTCCTCAGCAGAACTTCCTTTCTGAAATAAAAGCAGCTCAAGAAATCACTATTTTTTCCCTAACAAAAACCAGCCTAAAAGATCAAGCAAACATAGATAAGGAAGCTGGAAGCTTGTATGGAGGGATGCTAGCAGCTGCGCAGAAAGAAAAGGGCTACCTGGGGGCCAGGCATGTCCACCATGTGGGGTCCACCTCCCCTCTGTTTTAGCACATACAGAGTAAGAAAGAAATGGGCAACATGGACAAACTCAGGCAGAGAGCCCACCTGCAGAATAAAAGATTGGGGTGGGGGCTGCCAGAGATTGACACCCTATGCAGATGGCACACCAGGTCCTGTGTTTTTCACGCCCTGTGTAAATCAGACACTGCCTCGTGACTAGTTCATCTATTAAAACACCTGCATTTCATCTCAGATCAGCAACCCATTTTTCTGGGACCCCTCTCTGTAGCAGAGAGCTCTTCTCTTTCTTTTGCCTGTTAAATTCCCTCTGTTAACTTCACTCTTTGTCCACATCTTTGATCTCTGTGGTCATGAGACAATGAACCTCGGATGTTACCCCAGACAATGAAGCTGCTTCAGTGTATTTTAAGGGTACATGTAATATTTTGATACCTGTATATAATGTGTAATGATCAAATCAGGGTAATTGGGATATCCATCACCTCAAACATTTATCTTTTCTTTGTACCATAATTTCTGTATCCATTTATCCACTGATGGAAACAAGTTAATTCCAATATTTCAGTTATTTATTTTTAATTTTTATGGGTACATACAAGTTATATATGTTTATTGGGTACATGAGATGTTTTGATAACAGTCATACAATGCATAATGATCACATCATGGAAAATGGGAAATCTGTCAAGCAGTTATCCTTTGTGTTACAAACTATCCAATTATACTCTTTCAGGTATCTAAAAATGTACAATGAAATTATTATTAACTATAGTCACCCTGTTGTGCTATCAAATAGTATTATTTATTCTCTTTCTAATTATTTTTTCATTCTTCATTCTTTCTATTTTTTGTATCCATTAACCATCTTCAACTCCCCAATACCACCCACTACCCTTCCCAGCCTATGGTAAGCATTCTTTTGCTCTCTATCCCCATGAGTTCAATTGCTTTGATTTTTAGATCCCATAAGTAAGTGAGAATATATAATGTTTGTCATTCAGTGCCTGGGTTGTTTGACTTAACATAATTACCTCCATTCCATTCGTGTGGCTGCAAATGACAGGATCTCATTCTTTATGGTTGGATAGTACTCCATTGTGTATATGTACCACGTTTTCTTTCTCCATTCATCTGTTGAAGGACACTTAGGTTGCTTTCAAACCTTGGCTAATATGAAAAGTGCTGCAACAAAAATGGGAGTGGAGATATCTCTTTGACATACTAATTTCCTTTATTTTGAATATATAGCCCAGCAGTGGGATTGCTGGATCATATGGTAGCTCTATTTTTAGATTTCTGAGGAACATCCAAACTGCTCTCCATAGTGGTTGTACTAATTTACATTCCCACCAACAGTTTATGAGAGTTTCATTTTCTTCACTTCCTCACCAGCATTTGTTATTGTCTGTCTTTTTGTTTGTTTGTTTTGAGACAAGGTCTGGCTCTAGCACCCAGACCGGAGTGCAGTGGTGTAATCTTTGCTCACTGCAACCTCCACCTCCTGGGCTCCAGCCATCCTCCTACCTCAGTCTCCTGAGTAGCTGGACTACGTGCAGGCACCACACGCCTGGCTAATTGTTGTATTTTTTGTAGAGGCAGGGCTGCCTATGCTAGTTTTGAATTAGATATGCATATCTCTAATGATCAATGATGTTGAACACTTCTTCATAAGCCTGTCTACCATTTGTATGTCTTCTTTTGAGAAATGTCTATTCAAATATTTTGCCCTTGTTTTGATTGGATTATTAGATTTTTTCCTATAGAGTTGTTTCAGCTCTTTATATATTCTGGTTATTAATCCCTTGCCTGATGGGTAGTTTGCAAATATTTTCTCCTATTCTGTGGGTTGTCTCTTCACTTTGTTGATTGTTTTCTTTGCTGTGCAAAAGCTTTTCAACTTGATGTTATCCCATTTGTCCATTTTCTCTTTGGTTGCCTGAGCTTGTTGCAACTACTCAAGAAATGTTTGCCCAGACTGATGTCCTGGAGAATTTCCACAATGCTTTCTTATAGTAGTTTCATAATTTGACATCTTATATTTAAGTCTTTAATCCATTTTGATTTAGTTTTTATATATGACTAGAGATGAAGTTTAGTTTCACTCTTCTGCATTTGGATACCCAGTTTTCCCAGAACCATTTATAGAAGAGACTGTTTTTTTCCCAGTTATGTTCTTGACACCTCTGTTGATAATGAGTACACTGGAGGTGTGCAGATTTGTTTCTGGGTTCTTTCTTCTGTTCCTTTGGTCTATGAGTTTGTTTTCATGCCAGCACCATACTATTTTGATTACTCTAGCTCTGTAGAATGAAGTCAGTTAATGCAATTCCTCTAGTTGTGTTCTTTTTGCTTAGAATATCTATGGCTATTATGAGTTTTTGTGGTTTCATATAAATTTAGGATTGTTTTTTCAATTTCTGTGAAGAATGTCATTGATATTTTGGAGATTGCATTGAATCTGTAGATTGCTTTGAATAAAATGGACAATTTAACACTATTGATTCTTCCAATCCATGAACATGGAATATCTTTTCATTTTTTAAAGTCCTCTTCAATTTCTTTCAATAGTGTTTTATAGTTTTTATTATAGATAACTTTCACTTCTTTGATTAATTTCTGGGTATTTAATTTTATATGTGGCTATTGTAGACACAAAATTAAATACTTAGGAATTAACCAAAGAAATAAAAGATCTCTATAATGAGATTACTTTTTTATTTCTTTTTCAGATGGTTCACTGTTTGCATATAGAAATGCTACTGATTTTTTATACATTGATTTTGCACCTTGAAACTTAACTGAATTTGTTTATCAGTTCTAATAGTTTTTTGGTGGAGTCTTTAGGTTTCTCCAAACATAAGATTACATTTGACAATGATAATTTGATTTCTTTCATTCCAATTTGAATTCCCGTTATTTCTCTCTTTTTCTGATTGCTCTAGCTAGGCAAACAAATGGTATCTCAGTCTCTGTTCTGAGCCACGTAAAGCTGGGAGTGAAGTGACACACATACCACTGTGGCCACCGCTAGGACTATGCTGGGTTAGACCTGAAGCCAGCATGGCACTGGGTCTCACTCAAGGCCTACTGTAACCACTCCCTGGCTATGTTTGCTCAGGACCCTGAGGTTCTATCAGCAGGTGGCAAAGCCAGCTAGTCCTGTGTCTTTTGCCTTCAGGGCAGTGAGTTCCCCCAGGCCCTGGGCAGATCCAAAGGTGCTGTCTGGGAACCATGGACTAGTTCTAAGGTTCAAAACCTTAGAACTCTACCTGACATTCTATTGTACTACAGTTGACCTAGCACACAAATCACAAGACAAAATCCTTTCCACTCTTCCCTCCCCTTTCTGAAGGCAAAGGAGGCTTCCCCCATGGCTGTTGCCACCACAGGCCCATGGGGTATATTGCCAGACTACCGCTGATGTTCCCTTAAGGCCCATGTCTCTTCAGTCAGCTTGTGGTAAATGCTGCCTGGGCTAGGACTTACCCTTCAGAGAGGTGGGCTTCCTTCTGACCCAGGATAGACCCAGAAATGTCCTGGAATTGGGGACCTCAAAAGCTTGCTTGGTGCTCTACCCCCATGTGGTTGTGCAAGACAAAGCCCCCTTTCCTTTATCCTCCTCTTTTCTCACATAGAAGAACCGTGGCCCTATAGCAACCATAGTTGGAAATGTGCTGAGTCTCACCTAAAGACAGCAACTCTCAGAGTTTCACCCAATTCCCTCAGGGTAGAACCTGGGTATTATTGCTGGCTATTCAGGGCCCAAAGGCTCTTCAGTTAGCAGGTAATGAATCCTGCCATGACTGGTTCCTTCCCTTTAGGGTGACAGGTTCCATTTTGGCCCAGGGTGTGTCTAGAAATGTCATCTATGAGCTTGGGCCTGGAAAGGGGGCCTCACTACTCTTACGGGAACCCTATCCTGCTGTAGCAGAACTGATATCCAAGATGCAAGTCAAAGTCCTCCCCACTCTTACCTTTCCTCTCCTTGAGCAGAAGGAAGGGGTCTCTTTTGGAGCTTGGAGTTGTGAGCTCTGCAGCCTGGGGTTAGGGGAGGAGTGATGCCAGCACTCCCCTAGCCACCCCGACTGCTATCTCAGTAAGTACTCCCAGTCCACTGGCTCTCGGCTCAGTTCAGCACTAGGACTTGCCTAGAAGTTGCAGTTCTTGTGGCCTAGATTGCCTTTCAAGTTTATTTAGGGCCCCAGAATACCTTCAGCCACAGTGGCAAGGTTAGTGGGAACTCAAGTTTGGACCACTAGGATTCAGCAATTCCCCTCTGGCTAGAGCTGGTTTAATGCTTTCTCTGTAGGCCAGTGTCAGCTTTGCTTTCTGCTGTAACAGGTAGCACTGAGTTCAATGCCTTGCAATTACTGAACTCTCCCTCTCGCCAGTGCATGGAAATGCTCTCTGCACCATGCCTCTGCTGCAGGGGGATGGAGAGAGGTGCATCCACAACTGAAGACTGTTTTCCTACCTGTTTAGTGCCTATTTCAGTGATACGAAGTTAAAAGCAGGTACTGTGAGTATTCACCTGGTCTTTGGTTCTTACTAAGGTGCTTTTTTCTATAGATAGTTGATGTCCTTGTGGAAGGTACAATTTGCAGAGCTTTCTATCCTGCCATGTTGACTATTATGAATATTGTTGCAATAAACATAGGAGTGCAGATGTCTTCCCAATACTGATTTCCTTTCTTTTGGAGGTGTAACCAGCAGTGGGATTGCTGGATCAAATGGTAGTTTCATTTTGAGTCTTTTGAGAAACCTCCATACTGTTTTGCATAGCAGCAGTGGATGTACTAATTTACATTCCCACTAATAACAGGGTATGAGTATGAGTGTTCCTCTGTCTCCTTATCCTTGCCAGCATTTGTCATTTTTTATCTTTTTAACTGTGGTGAAATAATATCTCATCATGGTTTTGATTTGTATTTACCTGATAATTAGTGATGATGAGCATTTTCTGTATACCTGTTGACCATTTGTATGTCTTAAGAAACAGCTGTTCATATATTTTGCCCATTATTTAAGTGGGTCATTTGGTTTTTGCTGTTGAGTTGTGTTCCTTACATATTCTGTTTGTTAGTCCCTTGTCAGTTGGATAGTTTGCAAATATTTTCTCTCATTCTGTGTACTCTCTCTTCACTCTGTTGATAGTTTCTTTTGCTGTGCAGAGGATACGGTGTGGTTTCTGCTTTTGTTGCCTGTGCTTTTCAAATCTTACCAATAAAAATCTTTGCTCAAACCAATATCCTGAAGCATTCCTCAATGTTTTCTTCTAGTATTTTCATAGTTTTGAGTCTTAGATTTAAGTTTTTAATCTCTTTTGATTGATGTAGTTCTTAAAGATTTTTCAGCTAATCTGTAGCATTCTGAAGTTTAAGTTACATAACCGAGATGGTCATTTATTTTTATTTATTCTGTTTTAGGTTCAGAATGTTAAAGATTGATATTTTCCATCAGATCATCACATTTCTCAATTTTTTTTTCAAATATTGCCTCTACCTCATTCATTTTCCTCTATTTCTAGAACTGCAACTTCTAAAATCAGATTAGAAGTATTTACTCTGTTCTACCTAACTCTTTTCTGTCACATTTCCTCTTTTTTTCATTGTGTTACTTTCTGAATAAATTATTCAGATCCATCATCTAGTTCACTAATCCTCTCATGACGTATCTAATCATCCATCACACCTAATCATTATTTATATTTTAGTATTTTTTCATTTCTAAAATTTTTATTTTATTCTTTTTTAAGTCTGCTTGTTGCTTGTTAATTTTATAGCACCTTGGGGATATTTTAACCCTCTCTTTTGAAGCATACATTTTTTACAAATGCTAAGTGTTGCCAAGTTTTGCTAGTTTGATTTATTTGTTTACTTTGCTGGTGCTCATTCATGTTGCTGTGTTTCCTTGGGTGCTTGTGATTTTGGCAATAAACTTCCATATACTAGAACTTTATCTGCAAGTATTCCTTGAGGACTGACTTGCTATTGGGTAGCTTGTTTTCATCTCCTTCCTATAAGTTCCTGAGGATACTACCAACCCGGCACACCTTTAAACTAAAATAGTGTTAATAACCTTTTGAACTATCCAGATGATATGAATTCAGTCTGCAATGCTTATGTAATGACCTATTAAATTATTAAGAAAAACTTCTCTCCCATAAATTTAACGCTAAGTTTTCATACACGTAATTATTTTTGTAATCTGTTTTCTATTAGCCCTCTTTGTATTAAGTATTCAGCCCCTTGTAGTTCTATGCTGGGAGAATCACCTATGAGACCCTACCTTGAGTAATTTTGTCTCTTGCTACTATCTGTCACTGCCCTGTGAAAATTAAGGTTTAAGTTCATCTGAATGTTGGCAATTATCTTGAGGGGGATAGTTCCACCTGCCCATCAGAACTGTCATTTTATATTCGTTTTTGACCTCTGAGGGAGGCTGAATCAGAGTGCATCTTCTTCCACAATGCCAGAAACAGAATGTCAGTAGTCCTTATTATGTCAATTTAGCATATATATATGCACATAAAAAAAACACATATAGGGATATGTATGTGTTTGGGTTGTTTCAGTTTTTGTTGCATCTGAATCCATGAGAGCCCTTTAAGAAAATCATCTACGTAGTCTGTGTTCCCTATCAGCAACACCATGTAATGATTTCTGCTTGTCCTGGAAAGGAGATTAAATAAAGTTCAGATTCTTGTAACCCTTCCCCAAAGACACAGACTAGGTAATATCATCAAATTCCCTGTTAAATCTTTTTATTTGTTTGGGATTTGTTTGGCTGGTTGACTGCTTATTTGTTGCCTCCAGCAAATCATATTCTGGTATTACCCACAAATGATTGTCCCAGAAATAAAAGGTATAATTTTAAAATCTGTGTATTTTTAAATAAATATTCATGTTGTGGTCACAGTTCCAAGAGACTGATGACATTGACTATGATTCTGCCCTTACACCTTGGAGTTCACAATCTGTGTGACTTGAACTCTTTCAAGGGAACAAGCATAAGGAACATTTCTTATGTTTGCAAATGAAACTAGATTTGCTTGTAATTATATTTCTATGAAATAATAAAGCCAAACAAGCATCTCAGTGTCCTAAATGAGGTAAGAAATTTGTGTTTGGATATCTGAGAAAAGCAATACAGTTTCTGGGAAAAACAATAAAGGATATCTGACCGTTCACTATCTTAAACCAGTAGTTACTCTGGGCTATGAAAACAGGGTGTAGGAAGTGTGGAAACCCTTTTTTGTCCGCTCCTAATCTCCAAAGTGTCAATCTCAGCTCTAGACTCTAGAGCATCTGTATGTTTGAAAAATTCCACTTCAGGTAGAGCTGGAAGCAAAGTATATAATATTTAGATGTTGACAGGCACTCCATTTGTTAAAGACTAAAGTGTTTACATGAAATTTTTGGGAACTTCCTGACTCTCAATATCTGAAATTTTATTTTCGCTGAAATATATTAAAATTTACAGAGAAAAATTAAAGCGTGTTTCAATTTAAGAAGGCCAGCAGCCACATAATTTGGAAACTTCTCTGTTCTGTCTGTGATAGCTCATATATACCATAATCACTGAACGATGTCTATAACAGCACACCACCACCACCAACAGCAACAAATCATATTCTGGCATTATCCACAAATAATTGCCCCAGAAACAAAAGGTGTAATTTTAAAAATCTGTGTGTTAATTTTTAAATAAATACTCATTTTGTGGTCACAATCCCAACAGACTGATGACGTTGAATATGATTCTGTCCTTACACCTCGGAATCACAATCTGTGGGACTTGAACTCTTTCAAGAGGATAAGCATAAGGAATATTTCTATGTGTACTGGATATTGGTCATGTTTTCTGACTCGTTAGTCGCTTTTGAGTGTTCTTGCTTTGTTTGAGTAATTCAAGGCTCTAACAGTACCAGAGCACCAAGATAAAGGCAGAAAAAATAGAATGATCCCACCTAAGACTTTGAATTGGAAATGAGTAACTTAAGGAGGAAGAACAAACTCAGCTCCCGTTTGGTTGGCTTTATGGAGCAGTGTTGGTTTTAAGAACAACCACTAGCTAAAGGAGATATCTGTTGGAAATTGTGGTACAATAAAGAAATGTTCCAGCAAATAGGATATTAACTGTGGCATCAATATTATCAGACCAATTTTGTGTTGTTTGGTACGTTGCTCCTAAATGCATAGCCTTCGGCCTGGTTCTCTAACCTTTGCCTCAATAATGTGTGCAACTCAATATTCTCCAAATAAACTTTTAATTAATCAGGGCCAGCTACTGTTGTTCTCATCTGAGAACCAGAACTAAACAAAAGTCATTGCCAGGAGCACTATGAGGAACAAAGGACCCAGCGCATTCACAGCCTGGGAAGCCAGTGGCTCTTGATAGACGCTATAGGCAGTTGCATGCTAGATCTGGGGTATAGACAATGTGCCAGCTGAGGTTGGAATGTTAAAGAAAATGGTACCAAATTTGCAGAATATTTGTGTATATTAGACTAAGGTTTCTGTTTTCAGCAACTTTCTGCAAGAAAGAGATGAAAGCTTTAATGATTAGCATCTGCTCTACTTCTGAGAAAGATATATTAAATCTTCCACTATAATTGTTAATTTGTCAACTCCTTCTTGTAGTTCAGCCAGCTTGGTTTCTACATTTTGAAGCCATATTATGTTAGCCATACAAATTTAGAATTACTGTATTATCCTGATGAGTTTCACCTTTTATCATTATGAAGTTAATCTCTAGTAATGCTTTCAGCTTTAAAATCTATTTCATCTGATACTGGCACAGCCACATCTGTTTGTATCCTGTTACATTCAACCTTCTGTATCTATGATTTAAGCTGTGTTACTTGGGTAATCAAGGGGGTGGCCTGTGGTAGATGTTGCTGGTTGTCTGTCTGTTCCCCATTTGTTTCTATGGTTCTCAATTATTTCCAGTATGTCCAACTAAAATAATTCACCTTGCTTACCTTACCTGCAGTTACCTGTGGTTGGTCATGAGATGGTTCTGGCCAATGAGTTACAGGTAGAAATTCATCAGGAGGATACCCTTTCTTAATAAAAAGCAAAGTCCATTTTTCCCTTGAGCCTTTCCATTATCACCTGGATTTCAGACATAATGTCTGGAAACACAGCCGCCATTGCTGTGACCATAAGGATGAATGACATATGCTAAGCAGGTGAAAGTGGCAAATGGAAAAAGCTAGGCTTTTATGTCTTTGTGGAGGCTTGCCTGCCTGACTCTTGACTCAAGACTTCTCTGCTTGAAACAAACAGGACTTACTTAAACCAGTGTTTTGGGAGGGGGATCTCTATTAGCAGCTGAACAGATTCTTAAGATACACTGGTGATGTTAGGATTCAGAATCTCTAGAAAAGGAGCTTCTGTACTTTTCTGTATCTAGAGATGCCAGGTTCAGTTAGGGAAGTGACTGTTCTCTCTCCTGTGTTTGGAGCCAGAATGATCAGTGTTTATGGGCCTTTGCAGATATATCTTTCTTCTTCTCTCATAAGTGGCTGTTAATAAAATTTGTAAATAGACAACCCTCTATTCCTAAAAGCATTTTCTAATTTGGAGAGACATATGGTTTTGTGGTTAAGATCACAGTTTCTGGAGTTAGATAGCCATTGTTCATATCCCCACTTTTTGGTTACTGCTTGTATGATACTGAGCAATCTCTTAACTTTTCTGAGCTTATTTCCACATCTCAAAAATGGGGAGAGTAGTAATGCCCACCTCATATAGTTGTTGCAGGATTAAATGCAATTCTTCAGGAAAGCATGTAGGAGAGTATATACCGACTTTTTTTCCATCAAGAGTTAAAATTTAAAACTTGCAACTATTTTAGAATTTCTGCATTGGTTGAAAGAAATTTAAATACCATCCCAACTCTAAAATTCAATAGCTCTGTTAAGTATATGAGGGTTGTGTGATAGGGAAAATCAGAACAAAAAGTTTTTTTAAAAAAACAGAATGGGAGAGAGAGGCTGAGTTTATTTAGATTCATGTACGTGAATGTTTCTGTATATTTACTCTAATATTACTTTAGCTTTGGAACTACTAAAAACATGACAACTTGTAGTCTGAGTGATGTTGGATTTGCCAGTTAGTTATGTTCCTTTACAAGAAAATATCTTAAAATAAATAAACATTCCAACATGTTGTGACTACTAATTTTTTCTCCTAATACTTTTTGTTTTCCTCATAACAAAACTGGAAGCCATCCATAAGTGTTATTTAACATTTACAGAGTACCTAACAAGCGCAAGGCACTGGCATCTCTTATACCATAACACATTATGGTCTCTTGTTCTGACAATGAGAAAACTGGGGAACCAAGAGACCAGACACTGCATCCAGATTTACTTGTACGTTAAATAGAGTTATTGGGATTTAAGTTAATCCATTTAAAATCTCTGATTTTTGTCAGTATAATTCAAAGCAGAAAACAATTTAGCCCAAGTTTAATCATTTTTTAAGACAAAAAAATTAGAACATTGTTTCAGGAGTATTAAGGAAATAGGAATACTTTCATAATTAAAACTTAAAGAGTAGCCTTATTTTTCTTAAAGGAATGACTTTCTTTTCCAGAACAAAGAAACTTAAGGAGCCCAGTAGACTAATGAAGATGGAAATAAATGCAATATTTGGAGGATTTATGTAACCATATGCTTAAAACCAAACTGAATAAGTATATACATAAAAAATAAATACTACCTATGGAAAACATATCTTTGATTTAGCAGAGATTAAAAACAAGTTTTTCCAAAAGAGAGGTAAATTTATTCAGTAAGAAAATAAACCATTTATTTCATTTTAATATCTTCAAATTCTAACAGATTTCCTTCTAACCGGAGACCATCGTTATAAAGAAAATTGTTAGCTGCTATAGTACATTCGTATATTATTAACTAAAGTTAAAAAAAATGTTGTCAGTTTGATACAGCTCTTCTAAGGTTATGAATATGTGCTTTTATTAAATTTCTCAAATATGATACAGTAACCCACAGTGGAAACACTTGCATTAAAATGACACTCAGACTAAATGTTCATGCTTGAATCTCTCATAAAATGCCTCTAGTGAAGTAGTGAATAGGCAGCTATAAACTCTAGGTATTTTAATTTGCTAATTGGTATTTTATTACCACCTTAATCTAAAGAGCTCTTGTATAAATTTATATGAAATTAGATAAAATTAGAATAAGCCTATAGTGTCATTTGAAGAATCTATATTCTAATGCAATTAAGAAAAGAAGTCTCAGATGAATCCTCATAACCCTGAACAAATTGGCCATTTATTTGTTCTCTGATATTTTTGCTGTCTCTTTCATTTCTATCCTATAGTAGAGGCAGGAAGGTATGTTAAGTTTTAGATATACAAAAATAGTGATATTGTTTTAACCTTCTAGAATATTGTGAAGTCTGACGTGCTTACTTACCTGTTGACCTTCCCTGGTTTTGTAAACATTGAAATATTTTATTTTAAGTGAATGAGATCATCTGCAAAACTTAAAGTTTCTCTTCTGGGTTATCTAAAGGTTTACTCATACTTTTTTTTTTACAAGTTTATATTTCTATAACTTTTTTGTATCTGCTAAATTTCAGCTACATGTCAACAATTACAGAAGCTAATGTTTCAGAGAATTAATCAGCTATTATTTCAAATTGTGGGCTAAATCACAAACTAAACCCAAGGTAAATCTTGTTATACATAAATATTAGTAGCAGTTAACATTTAATGAGCACTTACTATGTGTCAGCACTAAGATAAGACCTTTACATGAACTATTTTGTTTAATTATCCCAAAAGTCCTGTGATAAGGATATCATTATCCTTACTTTAAACACGAAAGAAACAAAGACTTAGTGAGATTTGGTAATCAGCAAGGAACCAGGATCCCACAGTTTTATAAGTTTCTTTTGATTCCACATCCTTAGCATATTCTAAAACATATTTAAATATTTTATTAGTATTTATTGTTCCACTTTTGATTTTTGTCATCAAAGCCAATATTGGGTCTGTGGCCCCCAGCTTCTTTCTCATTTTTAATCTTTCTATTCACAACAGAATATATCTTCTTCCTTAAAACAATTTTCAACTTTGTGTCTCTCTCTCTTAAAAAAAAAAAGATGCTTCAGTCTTGTATACAAAATAACATGCGAAAATGAAACCAAAAATTGAAAACATGCCAGGTGATACTCCCTTTATGTCACGGTCCCTACATTTTATATCAACAAAATTTTACACCAGGGTGGTAAAATTCAACTTGATTGCAATCTCACATTTCCTTTCTTTTTCAGGACATCTGCCTCTTGCTCCAATTAACTCTTATTTTCATTATTCCTACACAAGGCCCAGGGTGTCTCTGTAGTGTTTAAATCCTAATGCTTCTTATAATCCAGAGAATCCAATCACTGCTGCAGACTCAGAATAGCTAAAACCTCGGGCCCACCACCTCTGGCTATCACTGGCCTCCTCCTTTTGTCTCAGTGGGCCATAAGCCTTGTCATTTTGTAGCTGAGCCGTGACTCAAACAAGGCAGGAAATACTCTAAATACCCTAACAAATAGGACCATTCTGGAGTTCAGTGGTTTTCAAAGACAACTTTAATAGCATTTCTGTTGATATAATTTTATGCAGAAAGCTAATATGTATATATAAGAAAAAACAAATATCTGATTGAAACTCCAGAAATTAGATGCCCCTACTCTTGCCAATCCCTGACTTGCCTGAGGGACTCTAGGTATCTCCTGCAGCTTTCAGTAGCACTGTTGAAAACTGTGTTGAATAGTTAGCAGGTATTAACTTTCTTTTTCTGATCTGGTCAGTTCCTCATCCTTCCATTATAAATAGAATCTAACAAAAACGTAGTTTATCTAGCATGCAGTTTTCTTCATGGTAAAACTAAACATGAAAAGTTCACACTTATTAAATTGAATTTTTTGAAACGTTAGAAATAAAATATCTTTTATTAAAATGCTATTAAAGTACTGAATAAAATCAATAAAAGATGTCCAAGTTGTTGCAAGCCCCACAATTGACAGTGAAATAGTGTCTGTCAAAATTGCAGCTGAATTATCCAAACACCTGTGCAGGCTCAGCCTCAGGACCTGTGAGAGTGGCTGTAATAGCCACTCAAGTCTCGAGTGAATCAACATTATTTTGTCTAGTGCCTTCCTCAAACCTATCTTCTGTTTGCTTCTCCCACTTTAAAATAATTATCTCCATTCCCTTATCTTCAAATTGTTTCTCTGCCCACTTTGATCTGATTTCTATTTCTGAAGTTCTGCAAGGAAATAATAAAAACAACTTCTTCAAATGACCTCTTTGTTGCTAAATCCAAAATCCTTATCTTATTTGATTTCTTTCAGGCATTTCCCTATTTAAGCTCCTTTTTTGGCTGTTGTAGCAGTAGTCCTCAGTGGTCACTCAGCTTTCTTGATTTCAATCTCTTTCCCTACTTGCTTCTTCTTTCTTATCCCAAATGGTCATGCTCACCAGGGTTGGGTTCTCAGTCCTCTTCCTTTCCAAACAAATTCCCCAGGCAATTTGACTCCAACTTATTGATTTCACCCAATATAGATATAGGTTGATGATTCTCAAATTTCAATTCTAACTCCTCCTGAGCTGCAGATCCATATATCCAAGCATCGACTAGATCTCTCCACTGAGCTGTCTCAACAGGTATGTCAAACTCAATACAAAATTCAACTCAACTTCTTTCTTCAGACGGTCTTCTCTTTGATCTTTATGAATTGAGTAAATGATACCATGATTCACTCATGCTTGAAATTGGAAGTTAGGCTTAACATCTATCCATGGATTGAAGCCTCACTAACCTATAACATAGACAGTGTATTGTTTTCATCTTTGAGTCTCCACTTGGAACAGTGTGCGTTACTTGTAGGTGTTCAATCTATGTCAAGGGCTTTTCTGAAAGTAGAAGTATGACATGTAGTGTTTCTAGCTTAATGTTCATCAGTGGCTCTCCCCATTCACGTCAGGATAAAATGCAAAGTTTATGCCAAGACTTTGTCATATAGCCCTTGCCTTACTTCTACTGCCTTCTGCTTATAGCTACACCTCCAAAAGCAACTGAGCTTTAGTAGAATCCAACTACTTGTTATTCTCAAAGTATGATCAGCTCTCAAAATTTTACTTCTTCTCTGGCTAGGTGCAGTGACTTATGCCTGTAGTCTCAACACTTTGGGAGGCCAAGGTGGGCGGATCATTTGAAGTGAGGATTTCAACACCAGCCTGGCCAACATAGTGAAACAGTGTTTCCACTAAAAATACAGAAATTAGCTGGGCATGGTGGTGTGTGCCTATAGTCCCAGCTCCTCAGGAGACTGAGGCAGGAGAATCACTTGAACTTGAGAGGTGGAGGTTGCAGTGAGCTGAGATTGTGCCACTGCACTCCAGCCTGGGCAATGGAGCAAGACTCTGTCACATCTTCTGAAATATTTTCTCTTTGAGTTATTCCTCATGTCTTCACCGAAGTCTAGTTATTCCTCAAGACTTAGCTCAGCTATTACATTCTTTAGGAAGCCTTCTGTAGCTTCTATAACATTCTGTGCAAACCTCTGTGAACTCATCACCATGTTATAATTATTTGCTCACTCATCCATCTCCCCCACTAGCCTATGAACATAATATGAATCAGGACTGTCTTTCTTCTTTGCACCACTCCAGGTAGCTGGCACCTGATAATTTAAGATTATTTATTGAAGAGATTAATAGGTTTTCAGAGCTTCATAGAAGCTTTCTTAATTTCCTTTTAAAAAACAATGGTAAAATGTCAGTACCACTAGGGGGCACAGACTAGTAACAGAATTTTCCAGTATACACTAGCTCAAAGGAAATGTTTTCCTTCTGTGGCAACCTCTGCACATAGTTTCTAAATATATGGATCTTAAAAAGTTCAAATAACTCTATTCAAATTATTCCCAGAAAGATATGTTTAAATAGTTGGCTAAAAGATAGAGAGCAGTACTGACATATTAACATGAAAAAATGAAATCAGGTATAGCCAAATACAATTAACAGGGTTTTATAAATTAAGCTGAGGATAGCAGTAAGAAAAAGATCAAAATGTAAATACAATTTTAAGAAATTGATATCATGAGACTTGGGACTATTTTTTAAATTTCAACACAGAAGAGTATCTATGCAGGGAAACTCCTACTTCCACAGGAAAAAGTGAAGAGAAATATTGAAGCTATTTTTGTGTTTAGAATAAAACCTCAAATCCTCCTCCAAGATAATCACTAGAAACTTTCCGATACTTTTCTTTTGTAATAAAAAACCATCAAGATTATTAATAGAGAATAATAGGCTAAGTATTTTTTTATTCAAAAGCTGATATAGATTAGTAGTTAAAAATCTAGTTTTGATTGTTTTTTTGTCCTGTCTGAGCTACTTTTTAGTTTTAAAAAAATATTAACTTGTCTAGACCTCCGTTTCTGCCCCTATAAATTGGATACGATTATAGTGCCTACTTATGAAACTATTGTCACAATCAGGTGAAATAATTTTTTTTTCCCCAGGCTGGAGTGCAGTGGCACGATATTGGCTCACTACAACCTCCACCTCCCAGGTTCAAGCAATTCTCATGCTTCAGGCTCCTGAGTAGCTGGGATTACAGGTGTCTGCCACCATGCCCAGTTAATTTTGGTATTTTTTAGTAGAGACAGAGTTTCACCATGATGGCCAGGCTGGTCTTGAACTCCTTATCTCAAGTGATCTGCCCACCTCGGCCTCCCAAAGTGCTGGGATTACAGGCATGAGCCACCATGCCCGGCCTGAAATAATTCTTGTAAACCACAGTGCCTAACACATAGAAAACACATGATAAGTATTTGCTATTATTTTTTTTCAATGATTGTGATCAGCACAATATTTTAGTAATTCCTAGAAACATTAATTTTGTTAGCGTCTGGAATAAAAATGGTGAGGCCTTGTTGAGCCCTTTCTGCACTATTTCTCAGCAGCCTCTCCTTAAGGCCACACTCATTCATACCTGCTTCCTTTCTGCATCCCTGGGGCAGAGGCTGTTCTGAGGAACAATGTCCCATTTGCTGTGTGAGGTAGGCCTGGGATTCCTACTGTGTTAGAACTCTTACTCAGCCTGGCTAGGCTTGTATGATCTCTGATGTTGTCTTGGGGTTCTCTGATGAATGTCTGCTTGTTGAAGAAACATCGTGGAAAGCTTGTATCATATCTCTTTTAGAGATAAGAATTGTTGTTGACTGACCAAAACAAATGGTATATCATTCTGATACATTTAAAATAATAGTAGGAGATAAATATATTTACTGAACCAATGGTTATAATATCTATGAAATGCATTACAGTCGCTATGCTTATTGGTTTAGCTACGGCCTGATTGGAAGGAAATAAAAACTAAGGAGAAGGGTGGTGTAGCTTAAAGGGACTTCTGTTCAGGAGTCTGGAGACTTCCTCTAAGCCTGCAAGGCAAATTGCTGAGCGCTGTGCAAGTCATTAAACAGCAGACAACCATGAATTTTCATTTCTCCAATAGTGTATTTTCTTTTTATTATTTTCTACTTTTTTAGTTTTATATTTGCCCCTTCATTATATGCCCAAGCAGACTCATGTCACATGCATTTCCCTTTTATTATAGGGTTTAAGAATTCTATTTATCATTCCTACTCTTTTTAGCCCAGGAATTTCACATTGGATCAAAATGCATCCCTATCACTAAAAAGTGGCACTTCTATCACTCACTAGTTGATTAGAACCATGAACATGACTTAGTGGGAACGTGTCTTGCAGTAGGAGATTGGGGCAAATGAGAAAATGGGTAGGCATGGAGAAGAAGGAAAGTGGGAGAGAAATGGGTCATTGACACTTTGTGAAACTGGTCCAGATCTAGTTATTCTGCCCCTCTTGTGGGCATTAAAGTCTTTTCTTGTGCATCTCTAGCTCATGCATAGAATTTTAAATATTACTATCTCAGAGTACCTTTCAGAAGAAAAATACAATGGGATAGAAAACACACTGGACAGGTGCAGCGGCTCACGCCTATAATCCCAACACTTGGAAGGCTGACGTGGAAGGATTGCTTGAGTCCAGGAGTTTGAGACCAGTCTGGGCAACACAGCAAGACCCCATCTCCAAAAAAGAAAAAGAAACACACTGAAGTAAAATATCTCTAGAAACTAAGTTCAATTGAAACCATATCCATGTAGGCTTCCGAAAATGTTTCCAAGGTCATAAATTTCAGGCACGCATCTTACACGTATAGGCAATGAATGAGAAAAGCAAACACTTCTCAAAAGAAGGGGAGGGCAAATCAACTCACATACTTTACACTAGCAGTTAACATTTGCTTTTACCTCTACCTCTTCATAATGCTCTAATGTAATTATAATGCACAGAATATACACCATGTTGTTTTACTCATTGCTAAGTAAGCCTATCCTCTTTCTAATATTTGAATTTTAATATTTCAGCAAAACGAACTAATAAAAGCTAGTTTCCTAGCAACATCTGTATTCAAAGGAACAACAACAAAGCTTAATCACAATCACTTTATTTTCTCCAAAGTTAATTCTGGTCTTTTGAAGGAAGTTAGCAGGTAGCAAATAAGGCAAGGTGCAAACAGAGACTCTTGTAGGAGAGACTGGCACAGCCTCACTTGGCTTTTTCTTTCTGGGCATTGAAGGGTAGGGTGATTAGAGCTTCAGCTAAGCCAGTCTTTCCCAATGGTTGCAGGCAGAGAGCTTGATACAAAAACCCAGAACCGTGTGCTGTTTTATCCATCCTCTGTTGGAGATGCAGATTGCTTGGTGGAAGGAACAATGAACTAGAAAGCCAGGTTGTTGGGTTCCTAGTAACTCTCACACTACCCGCGAAAACTTGAGCGGATCACCTTTTTTCTGGGCTGTGTGTACAAATGGCAGTTACTCTAGAAGACATAACTCAAAGGTCTTTCCCAGCAGTTCAAAACTGCTACAAATGACCGGGTCTTTTTATTTTTATTTATTTAATAAAGCTTAAGTGGCATTTGCTTAATTAGTAACACAGTTTCACTTGCTGCATCCCTAGAAAAGCATCACTTAGAAATTAAGCAGCTCACTCTCTTCCGGGGAAACGGGTCCCTGTGTCCTGCCTTCCTGAGACTTCCTGCCTACACGCGGGGCCCAGCCTCGCTAGTGAGATGGAAGTGACCTTACCTACCCAGCGATAGTTGTAGTCTGCAACAAGGAAAACAGAAGTTAAGAGGAAGTGGTTTTCATTTTACTGCCTGCAGAAAGGTCAAGATTTTGACGTTTAAAGCGGGCACACGAGTCATTTTAAGTCTCTAGATCTTTCACCCTGAAAGTCCCTGCACAGAAACTCCATAGGGAGTCTAAATATAGAAACAGCAACCCCCCTCCGCCCCCTCCGCCTTCAGTCCGGGTCCCGCGCAGCTCTAGGATTGGAGAGCTTACTCCAGGGCGCTCTCTGCATCTGCCTCGAATAGCAGGGCACGGAGCAACCTCTCTCGCACCTCCACAGTGCGTGGGTGTGAAGTGTATTAGGGGAAAGCTAGAGTGACTCTGGGTGCTGGTGCTCGGCTCACAGTCACGTGGCGTCGCTGCCAGCTGCACAGAGCTCCCAGCTAGCTAATGCTGCCCAGAGGCTTGGGGGAAAGGAGGGAGGGAAGCAGGCTCCTGCCGGTGACCAACAGCGGGTGAGAGGGCTTCACACAAATAATAGTGATAATAACAAGTAAAACCAAAGGATTTAAATTGAGCTATTGCGGGAGATAGAAATCAGCTGCTGCGGACGTGGGTGTATAGGGTGGGGGTAATTGGGAAAGTATTTATCTCCGAGGGGAGGAGACAGCTGCAAGAAGACTTTTGCCTTAGCATTGTTTTAGTATTAGGAAAGGGAAAGGCCCAAAGAATCCACCTTGCAACTATCTGCTATGTCTTTGTGGTGAAAGCTTAGTTTTCCCTTCAATTTAACTTGGTGACTGTTTTCTTTCAAATTTGGGGAAAGCCACTCTGTTGGAAGAAGTCCCCGAGCCTTTCAGTTTTCCCCATGCTGAATGTTTGGCTTAAACTGGTTTTTCTTTGTAATATACTGTTTCTGAAGGCCAGAAGCAGAGGCCAGTGTGGCACCATGGCCTCTCTCTCCGCCAAGGGCGCATAGGCTTTAGGCCACCCAGGTGCCAGAGGTGGTGGAAGACCCAGTCAGTTGTTCCTTGCAACAGGTCTCTGAGCTTGTAAGTTACAACATCAGGTGTGTGTGTTGGGGGGGAACCCCGAGAAGCCGGCGTCCTGGACTCCCCACCCTCCAGGTTTTCTTTCCCAGACACTGGGGTCCTCGCCGCCGCTGCTGAACTTCGCAATCATATGACTTTCTCCGACTTAAATGGAAATTTCTTGACGGCGGGAACTGGGTTGTTTCCCCAGGCTTCGCGCTGCAGTCAGGCGGAGTCCCGGGCAGCTCGCTCACCGCGGAGGAGCCACTTTGGAGTTTTACGCCCTTTCCACACCCCACCCATGGGCTGGAAAGGATGTTCAGTTACTCGCGGGCTTGTCTGATACTGGGATGGAAAGTCTCAGTCCGCAGGCTGGAGTGAGGCACGGGAAGATGCCTGGTCCTTGCCTCGCGGACTCTGCAGCCGCCTCCTTCGGGTCTGTTCACTGAACTGCTGAGGACTCGCCGGTGCGCGGGGACCCGAGTGCCACTGCCTGGAGCGTGACCTTGCGCTCCAGCACCCAGGCTAGCTAATACCTGGAGGGCAGGGCTGTTCCCGCTCTCACCCCTTGCGGAAGGATGGCAGGATCCGGCGCAGCAACGTAGCGGCGGGAGAGCACAGCGACCTGCGTCTCCAGTTTTTCTTCAGGACACAGGACTGACTTCACCTTCCGGACAGCTGCAAAGCTCCTGCCAGAACCAAACCAAACTCGCACCTCGGAGAGGGGCTTCTGGGGCCGATTCACTGCAGGGCGTGGGGAGGAGGAGAGAGAGAAGAAAGGGGGAACGTGGGGCTGGGTGTGCGCGCGAGGGAGCGCGCCTCGGAGCGCCCCGCACTCCCCCACTCCATCCCCGGGGGCACTTCGGGAAGGAGGGAGTGATAGTCGCGGGAATGAGGGAGCAAGAGAAACCCTCTCAAAGTGACGCCTCAAACGGGTCCGGATTTAGAATTCGAAGCTAAAGGCTGTTAGAAATTGGGACTCCTCGGCCTCCTTTGCAGCCCCTCCTTTCCCGCCCCGAAGCCCGGGCGGTTCGCTGGCTGCCTGCTTCCCCGCCCCCGGCTCGGAGGTCTCTAGCTGGCGGGCGCCCCGTCGGCCGCCAGCTTCCTCCTTGAAACCAGCCGGCGCACATGAGGCCGCTGCCCCCGCCGCAGGCGCTGGCGGCCCCCTCGCGGTGCCCGTGGTGATGCCATGCCCCGCCACCACGCGGGAGGAGAGGAGGGCGGCGCCGCCGGGCTCTGGGTGAAGAGCGGCGCAGCGGCGGCGGCGGCGGCGGGCGGGGGGCGCTTGGGCAGCGGCATGAAGGATGTGGAGTCCGGCCGGGGCAGGGTGCTGCTGAACTCGGCAGCCGCCAGGGGCGACGGCCTGCTACTGCTGGGCACCCGCGCGGCTACGCTCGGTGGCGGCGGCGGTGGCCTGAGGGAGAGCCGCCGGGGCAAGCAGGGGGCCCGGATGAGCCTGCTGGGGAAGCCGCTCTCCTACACCAGTAGCCAGAGCTGCCGGCGCAACGTCAAGTACCGGCGGGTGCAGAACTACCTGTACAACGTGCTGGAGAGACCCCGCGGCTGGGCGTTCATCTACCACGCGTTCGTGTGAGTACCCGCGCCTCCTGCCACACCCGCTCCAGGGGACCCCTCTTCCTGGCCCCCTGGGGCGTGCTCCGCGCTCGCGCCCTTGGTCCCCGCGAGCGTGCACACGTGGTGGCTTTTATTTCTTCGCACGTGTTTGTGGTCTTCCTTCGGGAGCCTCTCCCCTCCCCCAACCCCACTTCTCCCATCTCTTCAGCTTGAACCCTTTCCCCGAGGACACCCAATGAACTCCCCGGCAGCTTCAGCTCCCCGGGCGAGAGCAAGGCAGACACGGGACTTAGGTTGCGCGGATAATTGGAAGCAATTAGGTCCCAAGATACGTAAACTTCAACCGAGCGGGTCGCCTGGGAGTTGGGGAATGCAAAGGGAGGACAGGCGCCGGGTGAGGCTTGAGAGTGTGTTGGAGAGGTTAGGAGGTGATGGCGGAGTAGGACGGGGAGGATGGAGGAGGCACCGAGGGCTAGGTCCTCAGTCCTAGGGGAGGAGGACTGCTACTTGGTGGAGAGAGCTGCTAGGTTTTAAGTGCGCCCGGAAACACGCCTCGCCACCACCCAGCCACCGCCAACGGAAAATCTGTCAGTGCATGTAGCCCTTCCTGTCACGGAGAAGGTGGCCAAGGTCTAGAAGGGGCCAGCAGGCCAGGCGAATCGACGCTCCCGCGCTGCAGGGGGCGGGGAGGCAGCGGGGAACCTGGGGCGCAGGAACGCAGGCGGAGGTGCGCTAGCAGAAGCGCAAATTGGTCGCCTCGGACAGAAATCAGGCAGTGGGTTAAGTCCCCATTTGTGGCGCGGAGTCAAAGTGTGTGTGTGTGTGTGTGTGTGTGTGTGTGTGTGTAGTAAGCCTTCTCCATCTAGCAGAGAATGCTTAATGAGAAAATGATTGGAAGCAAATGTTTATTTTTCCCTTAGGCATTTAAAACCTTTCAGTGGCTTTAAAGTTTACTACTGTTTTTCCCACAAAGTCCATTCATTCAGTCTCCTATTAGAGTTACGTTTATCTGGGCATTTTAAGGTTGTTTTTGTAACGTTACCTCATGTCTAATTTTTTTTCTTCCTCTTCTCCTTTTTCTTCCTCTCTTTTTAGTATTATTATTTCTGATTTTTTAAGATGAAGTATAAAGACATCAACCTTAGAAGACCAGTAGAGAAAGTTGCAAATACTTACTAATACATTCCTTGTTTCCTAGTAAAATAAGTTTTGAGCACAGGTTTATTTTAGAAATAACGTGTGTCATCCATACATAGCTCTCTCCTGGGATGGAGAATTGGCGTCAACACCAGAAAAGTGTTCTGAAATAACATGGAAGAAGGGCTGGTTTTGTAAATAGGTGAACCTGGAATTCGACCACATAGGAGTCAGGAAATTGGTGGAGTCTACAATCTGTGGGGCTCTGGTGTCTGGAAAATTTTACAGTCCCAGATTGATGTGAACATGTAGCATTAGACAGAATATTCCAGCCAACTTTCTGTTTTACAGTGCACACAAGGAGAACAGTTGTCTTGCATCATTATTACATCAAACGGTATAACTTTTATGTAAGATTCACATGTATCGGGCAATGATAGAGAAATGCTACTGATAATTTTCATGTTCATCTCTTCTGAATTGGTATATAATTAAACATATTACTTAATCCTGGTAAATTATTTTGACCTGTCAGAATATACTAAAACAACTTAGCAATGATGATGCTCACTTTGGCAGCAAATATATACTGTATGGATTTTTTTTTTTACAACAGTGTGCTCAAAATATTTATGGCATTGAATCTTAAGTATGATACCATTTGTAGCCTTTCATTTTTGGTATATTATGCGTTGTATATTCAGAGAGAGTTAAAGCCTTGGTTGGTGCACATACTTTGCATCTCCTAACTTGTGCTTGAACGTGAGAACTTGCAACATTTTCTTTTCCATGTGTTGGTGTTAACAGGTTTTTATGGGCTTACAGAATTTTAAAACATTGATAAATGATTTTTCCAAAGGTTCAGGTTAGATACTTCTCTATGCACCAAGATTTATCAGTCTAGCAGTGTCTTCGGTGGTAGATAGGAAATAAATTATGTATTTAATAGATGTAGCTAATGTGAGGTTTTGCACTGTACATTTTACAGTCTGAAACTGTAATGCCTTAGCAATTAGATAGGGGTGCTAGATCCACATTAGCTCAAAGAGGGAATGGATAGTATCATCTTCTGGGAGGATTGTGCACAACTAAGCAGACCCTGGGGGAAAGGCCATCTTTGGCAGTTGCTGCTTGTGATTTTTAAGTGAGCTTTAGAATAGCCAGTCTTTACACATTACATTCATAAATCGAAGTTGCTTTACACTGTAAGTCTAACTAGATCACAAGAAAATAATTTCGAGAGAGGTGTAACTAATTCCCTGCCAGCCTGGGAATCCCCAAATCTTACTTTAATAACCGTTTTTGTGGCATATTAAGGTTCTTGCCAAGAACAAGTGCACTGTGATTAATGAGATACTTCAGGGATGAATTTACTTGGTCAACCAGTGTTTCACTGCCAAGAAACAAGAAAAGCACGTTTAAAGTTATGCTTGGGGTAAATATAAATTTCTATTAGTTATGCAAAAATAATTATAATGATATTTTAGGGGTATAAAATGTCTTTTCAAGAGTACATATCTTAGCCTATTGATAGGATGGCTGGACAGAGCAAGAGATGACCTACTTCAAACACTTACCCTTAAACTTTATAAATTAGTGGAGATTAGGAGACCCTTGCCCTTACTGTTTTTTAGGATTTACCAGACAGCCATATTTCCTGTCTTCAGCTTTTCTTCATTTTACTAGTGTGCTATTCAAATATGAGGTGACTCATTTCCTTGAATGTTGTTTGTCCCTTTTAAATTCCTCCTTGTTTAAGGAAAATTTTGGAAGAATAATGAGGGTAGTAGAGGAACACAGGATAGGGCTTTGTATATAAATTTGCATTGATGCAGCAAATGTGGTTCTGAGAAATTACATGGCAAATGATGTTGCAGATACATGTAATTGATCTCTTTGCCTAATGTATCTTTGCCCAAATTAATGCTATGGATGTGAATTTGTAGATATTTTAAACAAGGAGACAAGAAGAAGTCACCCAAGCTAGGAGCTCTGAAGTCATCATTTTTCTCATAGTTACTGCCGCTGGCCAGGCAAATGGTCATTAAATACTGTTTGTTTACTTTATAGGTAGTGTTCAAATACATTCCCTTTCTTTCTTTACTACTACTATTCCATTCTGTTTCTTACCTCTCCAATGGATGATTTGTAATTTTCTCCTGCCTGATCATCTGGCTTCTGTTCTCAGCCTTGTAACTCTCTGCTCTAACATCATAGTGTTGTTCATAAAATGCAAATATCATCATATCATCGACTTGCCTAAAATATTTCCATGACTCTCATCATCTACTCCTTCATCTGTTTATCCATCTACAAGTATTGGAGTGTGTAGTATGTGCTAATTCCCACATTAACAAGGCAAAGGCCTCCACTCTGGAGGAAGGAAAAGACTCCATCAAGGGATGACTACAAGCCTGTGAATAAGTATGAAACAATGCTATTGGTGTGCTTAGAGAGTTAGGTTACAAGGTGACATAGGAAAAAAAAAAAAGAAGTGAAGCCTGGGCAGAAACATCAGCACAGGCTTCAAAGGGGAAGTGAGATGTGAGCTGAGTTTCCACAAATGAGGAGTTAATTTTCAGGTAGGCACAGCAAGAGGGAATAAACAATCTTGACAGAGAAAATAGTTTGAGGAAAGATATGGGGTTGTGAATCAACACAGTAAGTCTAGGTACTGTTAAGTATTTTCAGGGTGAGGAAAGCCACTTGAAGGTTAGAGCAAAAGGCAAGTAACCAATCTTTTGAATAGCTTCAGGTGCTGACCATAGAATCTGGTATTTATCCCATTGGCAGTAGTGGTCACTGAATGGTGATAATCGGGGAAATGACATAATCAGATATAAATTTTGGAAGGATCTGCTTTTCATCAGTTCAGCAAATAAATCAGAGATTGCAAAATGAAGTCAATATGGCTTATAAGGAGATGATAGCAATTGTGCAAGTTTTCCATTCATTATTGCATTCATTTATTCATAAACTTATTCTGTGAATGTCTGTTGACTGTATGCTGTGGACCATGCTAGAAAGGTGAGAGATGATTGCCTAAGGAACTAAGGTAGTAACTGTGGAGATGAGAAGGAGGAGTTTAACCAAAGAAATGTTAAGGAGATAAAATTGGCAGATTGTTTTCACCAGTCTGACATCTGGTATGAGGAACGTGATTCTGACTTGATTGATTTGAGGAATGAAAGTACCATTCACTAACATATGGAACAAAGAGTGAAGGGCAAATATTCTGGTGAATGTATTGGGTTCAGATTTGAACATGTTGGTTTTTAGATGTTTTTGAGTCTTTCAAGTGGAGATTATAAGTGGTGGGAACATAGCAGCGGACCAGACACAGTCTATTTCCAACAATGTTGAATCAGCGACCAGAACTATTTCTGGCACATAGAGAATACTCAATAAAATATTTTTGAACAAATGAATTCACTTATAAATCTAGAGTTTGATCTAAATATCTAACCAGATATTTAGCTTTGAAAGCTTCTGTCAGTTTTGTGATAATTAAAGGAATGAGTAGAAACAATGAGATAGTCCAAAGATTGCAGAGAGTGAATGAGGGCATAGTGGAGGCCAGAGACTGGGGAAAAACAGCACCAAGCAGTGGATGAAGTAAGAGCCCGCAGAAGAACCTGAGAAAAGCTTGACAGTAAACTAAAGGCCAAGGGAAAATTGGGGAGACCTTATTTTCATGGAAGCAAAGGAAGATATATGGAAAGAAGGTTATGGCCAGCTGTTTCCAATGCTGCAGAAGGTTAGGTAAGATTTCATCGGATTGCTCATTGCTGCTGCAGCTTCAGTGGAGTGCTGAGGGTCGTAAATATGATTCAGGTGGACTGAGGAGTGGTTAAGACTTGGGAAAATGGACACAGTAGTGTAAGTTAGACTTCAGATTCCTTGGAAGAGTTCAGAGAAGCCCCTCAGGGCACGGACTCGAATATATCTGCTCCCCTCTAATATGCACTCTAAGCCCTACCCTTACTGCCCTGCTCCACCCTGTGTCTCACCATGTTTTTGCTCATGCTCTTCTCTTGGATTCTCCCTACATTTTGCACCCTGGCTGTTTAGTTCCTACTGTTTCTTCAAAGCAGAGTTCACTGATCACTTTCTCTTGAGCATATTTCCAAACAGTTCCCTTCCATCCGCCAGGATAAGTTAGTTAGATGCCCCTTGTCTCAGGTTCCATGGCACTCTACCAATGTCGTTATAATGGTGCTTCCCTGATTGTATTGTCATCGTGAGCTACTTGTTCTGTCTCTTCCACATGAGAGTGAGCTTCCATACAGTGAAACTCCTACTTCTCTGGATATTAAGTGCCTAGCAAGGTACTTTGTGTCTCATAGACCCTCCATAAATACTTGCTTCACGAGTAAGTAAATAATTTTCCTTATAAGCCTTCCACAGAGGAGCTTCGGAATCTGCTGAAGCTGAAGTAACTACCAAGTCTTTTCAGTTTTCTTAGAAGTAAGATACTGATGATTTATTTAAAAGAAAAAAATATGGGACTAGAAGTAGGAGATGAGTGTTTTGCAGCTTTGCCACTAATTAATTCTATAAGTCATTTCACACTTCTGGGTCTCCAAATCTTCATCTGTAATGTGGGCACAATCGTGTCTATGATCCGAGATGGTGGAGGATACTGTAAAATGTCTAAAATACTATCATAAAAGGGAAAGTATTTGGAATGAGAAGTGATCTGAACTTTTTATCATTTTACTTCCTCATCTCTGAGCTGGAGGGTTGCCTGTTAACTAATTGCTTTAACTTAATTCCTAAATCCTAAATCCTAACCCAAGGTCTCTGTGCTACATAGTAGCCAAAGTGATCCCCCACTCCGAGATTGAGTCTCACTCTGTTGCCCAAACTGGAATGCAGTGGTGCAATCTTGGCTCACTGCAGCTTCAGCTTCCCGTGTTCAAGTGATTCTGCTGCCTCAGCCTCCTGAGTAGCTGGGATTGCAGATGTGTGCCACCACACCTGCCTAATTTTTGAAACATTTTTGGTAGAGATGGGGTTTTGCTATGTTGACCAGGCTGGTCTCATACCCCTGACCTCAAGTAATCTGCCCACCTCGGCCTCTTAAAGTGCTGGGATTACAGGCGTGAGCCACTGTGCCCAGCCCAAAGTGATCTTTCTAAAGACTTAACACATCGCTCCTCCTCTGCTTGGAAGGGGATCTGTTTATTGCTTGTCTCTCCCCTAACCTCCAACTCTTTAAAGGCAGGGATTTCTGTCTTATTCACTATTATATCACAAGCACCCAGAACACTGCCTGTCACATAAGAGATGCTCCATGCATATATGCTGATTCATTTACTGACACCCCAGATCTCCAAAATACGCTATTAGTTCCCTTGTAAAAGATGGAATTTTACTCTGTTGGCCACTCTATGTGTCAGACACAATTAAACCTAATGAATTACTTTATTATTTACATATATATTCTATTCCGAATTAAGTCTATGTCTGTAGAGATTGATGTCTACATAATCTTTTTGCTCCTGCATGCTTTAAAAAAATTGCTGATTTCTCTTAAGTCTACAGAGGCCTCGTAGAAGTTATACTGCTTTATACTGTGCTGATATATAAAATGCTCCATACTCTTCTAATCAGTCTTTAGAAATCTAAACAACGCTATTGTACTTGAGGACCATATTACAATAAGAAATGTTGAAAAGTGTTACAGTATCAGTACCTGGAATATTACAGCCTAAAAGGAAAAAAAAAAGAAAAGGATATTTCAAAATGTAATGAAGTAGTGATACAAAAAAACATTATAAACAAGGAAGATAGCCAGCAGCCTTCTGAAAATTGCTTGCAAAGAAGTAGTGCCAGTTTTAATTTTTAATTGCAAATGGCTATTTTGGCAGATGAAAATGCCACCAGAGCATGTTTTATCCTAGCCCAGTGGTGTGAAACTACTTGAAGCCCAATTGTTGAACAGTCACAGCTCATAGTTACGTTTAATGATATGTGTGTGTTTTCATTTTAATTTCCTTTTTTTTCAGCCATTTATGAGTGCATTATTTGAAATTTTGTTCGGTTACAACCTGGGAGAAAGATTGGCCACACATCTGCTTTTTTTTCCACAGTTAGGGAAATTCTTTGATGGTCTCAGAGTTTCAGGTGATCTTTTAATCCTTTGCAATCAGTATGTCTAAAGAATGAACTTCCTAAATGTTATTAAAGTCATCAATTTCTAAACTTTAATTTGAACTTTTTCATCATATACATTTGTGTATTGTGCATATATAGTTCACACTCATACAAATACACATGCAACATAAACACATACTGTATCTTTTAGCAGAGAATTTGTGTTAGTGCAAATATGTCTATTTCCCTTTGTTTTGATCCTCTAAAAGACACTTGAATAAAATGCAAGTTAGAAATAAAAAGAACATTAACTTTACTCTTGATAATGTAGAGCTCATCTCATGATTTGAAAGATAATTAAATTTTTACATGATGGATAGATACACACCTTTTACAAACTCAGTCATAGTGGTTATTCTTGTTTATTGTACCTGTGAGGTAATTCTAGAATCCCTATTCCTTCTTCAGTCAGTGGCTGGATAATCTAATAATCCATCATTTCTCTTTTTAAACAGTCAATTTAGTTTAACATTTTATTAACAGTGATTATGTATGCCAGGTAATATGCTAGATGCTGGTGGTTCACAAAAAAGGAATGCTGTGGACCTGACCTCAATCCATTGGAGAATATGAGAGACTGAGATTCAATGATCAACTTTACTTTTACTATACAGATACTAGTTTCTTAATCCATAAAATATCAGTACCAGTTTCTTCATCTATAATATAGGAATAAAATATTACTTCAAGGTGTTATGATATTTTATGTATAGAAATGTGACTACATAATGCTTTATATATATGTATATATATATATTCACACTTAGCACGGTGGCTGTCATTGAAACTAGAGGGAAAAATAGAGACAATGTGGCAGAAGGCTGTATTTATATGGTAAAGGTCTAGGATTTTATCCTGTATGTGATGGGTAATCTTTGAGGAAGATAGGATTTAGGCAGGTGATAATGTCATTTGATTTTCATTTTATATTGGTCACTCTGCTAGCTCTATCAGTGATGGCCTGAGAGAGACAAAACTGGAGGTAGAGGATAAATTTTAAAACTGTTGCCAACTTAAGCAAGAGATAATTAGGACTTACACTGGGGCAGTTGTAGTAAGGATGGGGGAAAAGTGTGGCAATAGAATTGAAGTGTATTAGTGAATGGTTGAATGTGGAAGATTAAGAGGTATAGATTTGTTATTTCCAGATTATTAGATTGGGTGGTTGGATAAATGGTGGTGCTATTAATTGAAATAAATACAGGTGGAACAACAGATTGGGGAATTGCAGGGGTGATAAAATGAGTTTAACTTTGGAAATTCTAAGCTTTCGGTGCCTGTGGAAATTCCAACTGTAAATGTACAGTAGCTCTTGGATTATGATTTTAAAGACAATAATACAGACAGGAGTTAAAATCATGAGGAAAGCAAATAAAGATTAGGTCAGGGATGGAAATCTGGAGAATACCAACATTTAATTGATGAGCAGAGGAAACAAGGAATGAAATGGAGTAGACAGCAGGTTATAAGGAAACACTAGACAAAAAATGGTCAGGATTGTGGAAACCAACGGTACTGAGAGTTTCAAAAAAAGTAGCCAACTCTGAAATGTAAAGAATGGTTTAGTAAGATAAAGACCCATCAGAAATTATCATTAGATCTGGCAGTGTGGAATTCTTCAGTGATTTTTTAACCTCACCAATGTTAACCTTCAGTGAAGCAGTGAGGGCAGAGGCAGATTGTTGTTAGCTGAGAAATGAATCAGAAGTGAGGAGAGGAAACAGCATATTTAGGCCATATGTTCAGTTAGTTTGGCAAAAATAAAAGGGAGATTGGACACTCGCTACAAGGAAATACAAGGCTAAAAGGAAAATCAAGAGAGAATAAAATTATAGAGATTTTTTTCTTTTTCTTTTTTATTATACTTTTGTTCTGGGGTACACGTGCAGATTGTGCAGGATTGTTACGTAGGTATACACATGCCATGGTGGTTTGCTGCGTCCATCCCCCCATCACCTACATTAGGTATTTCTTGTAATGTTATCCCTACCCAATCTCCCCACTCCCTGCTATCCCTCCCCTAGCCCCCCACCCCACAGGCCCCAGCGTGTGATGTTCCCCTCCCTGTGTCCATGTGTTCTCATTGTTCAACACCCGCTTATGAGTGAGAACCTATGGTGTTTGGTTTTCTGTTCTTGTGTCAGTTTGCTGAGAATGATGGTTTCCAGCTTCATCCATGTCCCTGCAAAGGACAACAACTCATCCTTTTTTATGGATGCATAGTGTTCCAGGAGATTTTTTTTTTAATCACAAATAATAGTCAATTTAGTTACTATGTGCTGGACATTGTTCTAAATGGTTTATGCACATAACTATCTTAATTCTCAAAATAACCGTAATAAGTAATATTAGTGTTATCACCTCCCTCTTAGCAAACCAGAATACCAAAGTTGGGGGAGGTTTAGTAACCTGTCCAAAGTCAGATACTGAGTTAATGGCAGAACAGGCTTTGAACCAAGGCAGGTTGGCTGAGAGCCACACATGCTTAGGCACTATAATATTTTATTTTCTTTGCCTGTTAGATTTTTTTCCTTTTTTAAAAAAATCAACTTTTATTTTAGATACAGGGGGTACATGTGCAGGTTTGTTACATGGGTAAATTGCATCCAGGTAGTGAGCATAGCACCCAATAGGTAGTTTTCAACCCATGCCTCTTCCCTTCTCCCACTTCCAGTAGTTCCAAGTGTCTGTTGTTCCCATGTTTACATCTATATGTGCTCAGTATTTATCTCACACTTATAAGTGAGAACATTTGGTACTTGGTTTTCTGTTCCTGTGTTAATTCTCTTAGGATTATGGCTTCCAGCTGCATCTGTGTTGCTGGAAAGGACATGACTTTATTTTTTATGGCTGCATAGAATTCTATGGTGTAAATTTACCAGTTTTTTTTTTTTTTTTTGTCCAGTCCACCACTGATGGCCATCTAGGTTGATTCCATGTCTTTGCTATTGTGAGTGGTGTGGCAATGAATGTATGAGTGTGTGTGTCTTTTTGGTATAATGGTCTGTTTTCCTTTGGGTATATACCAAATATTGGGATTGCTGAGTGAAATGGTAGTTCTGTTTTAAGTTCTTTGAGAAATCTCCAAACTGCTTTCCACAGTGGCTTAACTAATTTACATTCCCACTAACAGTGTATAAGTGGTCCCTTTTCTCTGTAGCCTCACCAGCATCTGTTGTTTTTTGACTTTTTAGTAATAGTCATTCTGATGGTATGAGATGGTATTTCATTGTGATTTTGATTTGCACTTCTTTGATGATTAGTGATGATGAGCATTTTTTCATGTGCTTGTGGGCTGCTTATATGTCTTCTTTTGAGAAGTGTCTGTTCATATCCTTTGCCCATTTTTTAATGGGGTTATTTGTTTGTTGCTTGTTGATTTGTTTAAGTTCATAGACTTTGGATATTAGACCTTCGTCAGATGCATAGTTTGTGAATATTTTCTCTCATTTTGTAAGTTGTCTGTTTATAAATCAGAGAGAACACAAATAGAAAAACGTTCCATGCTCATGGATTGGAAGAATCAATTTTTTAACATGGCCATACTACCCAAAGCAATTTACAGATTCAGTGTTATTCCTATCAAACTACCAATGTCATTCCTCACAGAATTAGGAAAAACTATTATAAAATTCATGTGGAACCAAAAAAGAACTTAAATAGCTAAAGAAATCTTAAGCAAAAAGAACAAGTCTGGAGGCATCACACTATCTGACTTCAAACTATAAGGCTGTAGCAGCCAAAACAGTGTGATACTTGTACAAAAACAGACAATAAACTAATGGAACAGAATAGAAAACTTAGAAATAAAGCAGCACACTTAAGATCTGATCTTCAACAAGGTCAAGAAAAATAAGGGGTAGAGGACTCCCTGTTCAATAAATGGTGCCTGGATAACTGGCTAGCCGTATGCAGAAGCATGAAACTGGACCCTTACCTTTCACCATATACAAAAATTATCTCAAGATGGATTAAAGATTTAAATGTAAGACCTCAAACTAGAAAAATCCTGGAAGAAAACCTAGGAAATAGTTTTCTCAACATCAGCCTTGGTGAATAACTTTTGACTAAGTCCCCAAAAGCAACTGAAGCAAAACCAAGAATTGACAGGTGGGACCTAATTAAGGAGCTTCAGCCACTATAATCTTGATTGTGGATGGTGCGTGGGGGCCCAGGGCGCCTCATTTCAGATGGGTAATTATAAAAACTGCTTTGGGTTCTAGTATAGCTCTTAGCAATGTAGTGTATACACAATAAATGTTTGTTGAATAAATGAATTATAGTTGAAATTATAACCTAGTATCAGGAAATTACTTATAACTTGGTGTTAAGCATGTTTGTTTCTCTGCCTTCAAATTCTAATCAGCTTAGGTTCTAATTTTTCTATAAATTTTTTTCTGACAGTCCTGGCTTATCTTCTTACCATTGTGCACCTCCCATAGCCTTTATTATTTGGACTATGTATTTTATTCCTTAATTACATTATTACATTGCATTCTAATTTGATTTTTATCGAATTCTTTACAAATAGTTTGTGCATGTTTAAAGAAACCAAAGTACCCTCTCCTTTTTTGTATCCTGTGTATGGCATTAAGCCCAGGTTTTCACTCTTTTGGTTTTTGTTTGTTTGTTTTTGAAACAGAGTCTAACTCTGTTGCCCAGGCTGGAATGCAGTGGCGTGATCTCAGCTCACTGCAACCTCTACCTCCCAGGTTCAAGCAATTTTCCTGCCTCAGCCTCCTAAGTAGCTGGGTTTACAGGGGCCCACCACCACACCTGGCTAATGTTTTTGTATTTTTAGTAGAGACAGGGTTTTGTCATGTTGGTCAGGCTGGTCTTGAACTCCTTACCTCAGGTGATCCACCTGCCTCAGCCTCCCAAAGTGCTGGGATTACAGGCATGAGCCACTGTGCCCAGCCTTCATTCTTTATTTTTAATCAAAATTCACCTAGCTTATTACCACCGGTAGAACTATTTGAATGTTTTAACTTTATTTTTCCAAACAGGAATTTCCTTACATTCTTTTAGTTTGTATTGCATAGCAACTTGTGTTAATTACCTGAATAAGAATTTCTCTTTCTTTCTTTCTTTCTTTCTTTTTTTTTTTTTTTTTTTTTTGACATACAGAGTGTCTGTCACCCAGGCTGGATTGCAGTGGCACAGTTACAGCTCACTGCAGCCTCTACCACCCAGGCTCAAGCAGTTCTCCTACTTCGGCCTCTTGGGTAATGCAGACCACCATGCCTAGCTAATTTTTTTAATTATCTGTAGAGATGGGGTCTTGCTATGTTGCTCAGGCTAGTTTTGAACTCCAGGGCTCAAGCAATTCTCCTACCTTAGCCTCCCAAAGCACTGGGATTACAGGCATGAGCTGCTGTGCCTGGCCCTGAATAATAATTTCTTAATATAATTTCCTATAAACATTGAATTATCAACTTATGCAGTCATCATGGAATACCTAAGATTCACTACAAAATAGCACCATTGCTTCATTTCAGTCTCATAATGGCTAAATATAGAAATGTTTACTCCAAACTGATTTTTTTTTCTCTCCTTAAATAATAAATACTCATTTTCTTTACACTAGTGTGAATATACTTCATTCAACTTCCATGCTTTTCTCTCTGTCCTTCCACATTTATATTTTCCCTGGGTGTTTCTTACTTTGCCTTTGCCATTGGTCTGGTTGTATTTTGCCTTCAGTTAAATTGTTCCTAGTTGTTTTTTCCTTTGTCTCTGTGCTTCTACCTTTCTGGAATGGTGTTTCTCCTCATTTCTATGTATTATGTTGCTTTCTCTTCCTCTGAAAGCTGTCTGTTCTTAAGAGATGCATTGAATTTCTAATTACAGGCTCTAAGAGTGTACTGCCTAAGTAGACTGGGTACCCAATTTACATATTGCTCTATGGTAATTAATACAGACTTCAGAAATATGTGGGTTTTAGAAATATAAGGGGAGAACCATATTTTTCTTGGAGTTTTAGTTAGGTTCATATTTCTTAAGAAAATAAGGAGTGAAGCCTTAAAATTGCTGAAGTTTTCTAGTATCTACATATTATTTCTGAAAATTGGGAATAGTCAGATAATCAGTGAATAATTTTTTAAAGATTATATCTCCCATTTTGGAAGTTATTATTGTATGTAGTTAAGTATATTAGAAATTAGTTTTTATGCCATGTGGAATTATTATAGAAAAATGCACATTAAAGAAATCCAAATATATTTGTAACATAGTTAAATATCAGTTAAAAATATTTACCCCATTGGTTGTTATAATCATTAGGAGTTTCTTTACTCAGTGAACCAAGAAATAGATCTATAATCTGGCATCAGCGAGCTGCACTTTTTCTGTTTAATTGAGAGGTTAAAGTATGGCCTCAAAATTCAAATGTATCCTAGGAGTACCTAGGAGATAGAAAACCACCTGTATTTTTTTCTGGTTGAGAATTTTTCCAAAGCATAGACCTTGTGAAAGCTATTCTCATAACCTTTTTTTAGAACGGAAAAGAAGTTTAAGGTTCCTGTTTCTCTAAACCTGTTTTCTCTCACACCTGAATGAATCTAGGAGGATTGGATGGAGTTGAGAACTTAGATTCTTCTCCTCATGTTTTGAGTCATTGGCTACATTTCTCAGCCTTCTAGTTTGTAAAATTAGGATATAATTATTCAATGTTTGTTTTATAACCTGACCTCTTGCTAAGTGTAATGCCCTAGAGTAGGAACTATAGGGCTTAACATAAATAAGACGTAGCATATCTTCTCAAGAAATTTTTATCTAGAAGGATATTCATTTACTATTTGCTGAGCTGCAAATACCATCTCTCTGAACTGACTTAGGATAAAAGCAAAGGTTGGCCTTTCTCCAGTGACATTTAGCTATTACTCCTTTTGAAGGGATTTACATGGTAAACTCCAGGATCACCATGTACAGAACTGCTGATTGCCAGTTCTCTTGACCCCTTGGGAAACTTTGGAGCTTGACGTTCAGCTGCCTGTGCAAGTGGGCGTTCTGCTCAGGGCATTCCCACACTGAGACCAAACACAGGAATTCCCACTGATCATAGTAATTTCTAAACAGTAGTAATTAAACTAGTTAAACTAAATGTTCTAGTTAATAAAACATTCTGAGTATGTTTAATTTGCTGTTTCATAATACTTGTTTGGAGATATTTTTTTCTCCTCAAATAAGTTAAGAACAATAATGTAAACCAAAAAGTTGTTTGTTTTTTTTTTAACAAAATGAAGTATCCATTTATTTTCAGTGTACGCTTTAAGCTTCTAATATTCTTCACTTAATTCTAGTACGTGAAAGGAAAATATTATACTCACCCTTCCAAGAACACAATATGGAGTGGACACTCAAATATTGAATGAGTGAGTGCCCACTGCATATTGTGCTCTTGGAACACTTTGGAAACACTTCTTTCCATTTGTTCAACTTTGTCCAGACATGTGGAAATGGATTTTTTCTTCAACTAAGAGTGGTACTTCCCAGTGCATCTAAGGTCAAAAAGTATTAGAAATGTGTGTTCATTGCAATCTCTAAGGTGGTTTTTGTCCATCTTTTAAAGACTACATACTTCAGATGGATTCAGACCTAGATCAGCAGTCAGGTTAAAGAATTGCAAAGTGAGATTAAACTGGTTTTACATATATCATGCCTGATGTTAAAATCTTACAGTTCTGTTTTGCTATGTCAAAAGGAAAAGGCAGAGAAATTGATTGGCAATCCACTTAACGTTTGGGAACTCACTTAGAACCTTCAAGATAGGCTCCTGAACCCAAGGAGCATCTACTCTTTTCAGGGAGTCCTTGACATAAAAGAAATTACAGTTTGTTTTGGGGAAACAGTTTTAACAAGCTCGAACATCCAAATTTGCATGCAAGTATTTTTCTCTGGAAGAAAGCCAGGTAAGTTCCTTTAGCTTTGGATCCATCAAGGAAAAAACAAAATGAGATGGGTTAGGATCTTCTCAAAGGAGCCAGCTACCTTGCTTACATAGGTTCTACTTTAGTTGTGCACTGCGATGGTCCTGCAGTCCTTCCAAAGGTAGGACAGGAAGCATAGTAGGAAAGAAAACTATGCAGTCATCATATTTGTGCCAATCGTGTGGACTCCAAGACAGTAGTTCAGGCTACCAGTTTGGTTGGGCCATGTTTCAGTAGCCCATTATTCCTTTAACTGAACAGAATGGTCCCAGCCATCCCCCTGAAATTGGAAATTAGAGTTTCACAGTATCTCTAGCAGGGAAGATTCCCTTACATGGTTCCAGATCTTTTACATCCAGTATTGGACTTGATGAGCTACTTTATAAATTACATTTCCTAGACTAGTTGGGTCATGCTGCTGAGAGCTGTTTTCCAGAGCTAGTGGGTATGGAGTTTTATTCCAGGCTTCAGGGCAGGAAGTGGATAATAAAAATACATTTATAGATGGTGCTAAGTGAGGTAGCCTAGACAACCATAAATAGGAATAATCAAACTATCACGTTGTACTGAAGGAGACAGAATATTCCTCTAATTGAATGGTAGCTATCATAATTTACAATTGTCATCAATGAAGGATTGTACTTTTTTCCTCCAAAAAAGGTTAAAGGCAGATACCTATTTTTTTGTTTGTTTCTTGTTGATTCAAATTCATTTTCCACACTGAGTTCTTAATATAGATTTCTAAAGTATGTGATAATATATTTAAAAGAACTATTCACAGCATATGTATTATGTTTTTATACTTGCTTCAAGGGTGACATGTCAAGTTAGTGGTCGCTCTACAGTAAGCATCTGGCAGTAGAGCAGCAATGAGGCATGACAAGGACCTGGCCTGGAATGTCAGCCCTGGGAATGTGCAGAAAGGGGGAATGGGAGAGAATTTAAAGGGAGAACTGGTGCTCTTAGCTCTCCGTTAGCTTCTGCTTGGCAAAAGAGATGAAAGAATCAAAATGTTCGCAGTTTTAAGCAAGTGTGACTGTGACCAAGCAGAAGTTGTTTAATTCTGTTTTAGGTAAAGAACAAGTGCAGGTAGACATGTGGCCTGTTTGGGCTTTGGGAAAGACAGGGGATCAACAGTTACCAATGTAGAGTGATGGATGAGGAAATAATAAGGGTGCTTGGAGAAGAGTGTACAGAAAAAGATTTAGAGAATACCGGCATTTTGGAAGATGAGAAAAGAAAGGTTGGCAAAAGACACAGAGAAGAGAAAAACTGGGGAAATACAGCATCCACAGGAAGGCTGACGCTCAAAGGAGGATTGCAATGGGATAAAAATATTACAAAGAAAAGAAGTGAAGATTTATGTTAATGTAGAAAGCCAGAATGGAAGGGAAGGGGCCAGAACCTAGAAGAAAACTTAGCCATCTAGGAGTGGATAGCATCTGCAGTGCCATGTGTTAGGAGGACATCCAATTTCACAGGAAACATGATGTCCTGGGGAAAAAAGACCAGAACAACCCAGCATCTAGGTTGTGTGCAGACATAGCAATCAGTATTTCAAAAGGGACCATGCAGGGTGAGGGGTGTCCCTGAAAGTATCACTGTATAGCTGGGATGGGGATTCCAGAAGAGTGGGTGATATTTACAGAGCCTTGAATGAAAACAGGGATATCTGGTTGGAAAGCAATCTTGCAGTCTCCAGGAGAGATGCTGGTAAGTGCAAAGCAGTTCTAAAGAGCTTGAGATAAGGCACCAAACAGTGCTTGCAGGGAAGAAAGGGGAGACAGATTAGGCTGCATAATTGATAAATAAATGGGTAAAGAGAGAGGGAGAATGGTAGATTAGGAAGAAACAGAGTAATACTAAACTTTATTTCTCCGAGCAGCTGGAGGTCTGTACAAATGAAAAAGCCTCAGGAAACCCCCTCCCCAAGAAGGGAAAAGATTAAAGTAATTGAGAATAACAAGATCCTGGACTTATGGTAAATTAAAGTTTAGGTTGGTTAAAAAACAGTTTGGAATGGCAGCATTGGGAGGTATGATAAGGCAACATTGGGAGATAAATAACACGGTGTCTTGACAACCACAAAGACCCTGATGGAATTCAGGGATGATCATGTAGAAGGCTACCTGGTGTGTGAGATTGTGAGACTTTTGTAGCAGCAGTGTGCAGGGTAAATTTTAAAAAGCAGATGGAGCCCTAACCCAGGATTGGCAACTTTGTAGCCAAGGTAAAGGGAATGAGAAATTTTCTGGAAGTCACACACACTGACCATGTGTGACCCTGACCTTGGGCAAATCGTAAACCCCTGTAAGCACCAACCATCTGATACATGTGGAAATAAGAAGACAAAGTGTTAAACCTCCTGATATAATTGCTAGTGCAAAATAAATGGTAATTTTTATACTTCCTAACCAAATATAGTGTGTAGCCTCTTCAGAGGAGGAAATGCTATAATAATAGACACCTATAAAAATACGTGTGTTCAATGAATAAATGTGTGAATACATGAATTAGCATAACATTTATTTAACAACAGCATTGCATTTGGTGCCAAGATCATAGAACCAGATATTTCCTGCTGTGTGTACAAGTTCTCTGAGCTCGGACAAAAAGATTTTTCCTTCAGAAATTAAGCCATATTTTATAATCTCTTTGAGTGTGTAGATAAAAGCACTTTCTTAAAGCAGGAACTGCTGGTTTGACACGTTTAAGTAATAGGATTATAGAGCTGGAAGGTTCTTTGGTGACTGACTCTAGTGCTGTCTTTTTAGATGGGAAAACAGCCTGCAAAAATGTTAAGTAGTTTCCTCAGGATCAAGTACTATTGGAGCCAGCATTGGTGGTCAATCCTGTATAGAAATGATTTCAGTTGTAGATCTGTGACCTGCCTTACTTACCTTCCTCTACCGAAGGTACTCTATAATTCTTAGTAAATGAATATTGACATTCATTTTAAATACTGTTTGTTCAACTATTTCATGAAGAATATTATATTAATAAGCATTGTAGTTCTAACAGAGAAAATATTTTTCCCTTTTAGAAACTCCTAATAGCCAGCAAAGGATAGTAGTTTCTATGACTTTTCCTTCTGCTAAGGAAGTTAAATTCTGAAGGTGTTTCTCTTGGGGTTAAACTATACGTTGACTTGCTCTTTAAAGGATCTAATAACCAGATAGATCAAGTAAGAAACAAATTAGTATTTAGCCCATTCAGTTGTGCGCTGTGGTTTCTTTCCAGATCTGAAAATGTGAGAAATATTTCCTGAAATCAAACTAGTGGAAGTGGGAAAGAGTATGTATAAATGTTACACGAGGAATCCAAAATCATCATCGTCACACACACAGAATTTCATTACATTTGGTAAATTCATTAGGGCAAGGCAAATGTATTCATGCAGACATTCAAATAGGCACAAACATCTGTACAGTTTTTAAATCTGCCATGTTAAACAGGCCTAGCACTCTGTTTATGTGCCCCAAAGAGCCTGCACCAAGACAGATCTAAGTAGGAGCAGCCAGATTTGACCCTAACTCTTGAAAATCCTGCCCTGCTTGAGAAGTGAGGCATATCTTCAGCTTTGCAAGCACACTAATGTGTGTGTGTGTATGTTTGTGTGTGTATGTGTGTCTGTGTGTGTGAGAGAGAGGGAAAAAGAAAAAAATGGTTAAAATTAACTTGAATTTGGTTTCTCCCTCCTGGTATTTCTTTGTCTATATTAATATGCTTTTTTATTGTTAATATTATCATTAGAAAGGTAAATTTAGAGAGAGAAAATAATTTTGATATTTTAAGTTATTGGCCTATAATTGACCGTTCTCTGCCTGGGTCATGTGTATACACTGAGAGAGGCTGAAGTGTATTGTATGTGCTTCTTCAGGAATTTCCTTTTTAATCTAAGATACTTTTGAGACAGAGAATTGACTGGAGAAAATGAAGGATTCTCATTTCTTTTTATGAACAATTCTCTATGACCTATTACTCCCCCAATTTTTTAATATCGACACAATCTTCTCTCTCAGTTGTCTTAACCTCCACACTGATGGTCCTGATTCAGAGCTACTTCATTCATTACCCAAACACAGCTTAGGGAGGGAAAGGGGGATGTAAGGCAGTAGAGGCTCAACTCCCCTTGTTATTATACATGGTTATCACTTTTTACCTTAGGGAAGAGGATTAGTTTGGCCCTACTAGATAAAGAGCATGTTAAAAAGGCCTCCCAAATTTGCAAGTAAAATCGAAACATTCTGCAAGTAAAAAACAAGCAATCATTCCTTTGCCCACTACAAATTTTGTTTTGTTTATTTAAAAAATGAGCAAAGGATATGAATAGAAATTTTTTTTTATTATTTATTTTTATCAACTGTTAAGTTCTGGAGTACATGTGCAGAATGTGCAGGCTTGTTACGTAGGTAAATGTGTACCACAGTGGTTTGCTAACACAGATCAACCCATCACCCAGGTATTAAGTCCAGCAAACAGACACTTTTCAAAAGAACATATACATGTCGCCAACAAACATATGAAAAAAAATGCCCAGTGTCACTGATCATTATAGAAACGCAAATCAAAACCACAATGAGATACCATTTCACACCAGTCAGAATGTGGGCAAAAGGGTTACAAGTGTCTATTGTTGTAACCATCTATTTTTAAAACATCAAAAAAATAACAGATGCTGGCAAGATTGTGGAGAAAAGGGTACTCTTCGTGTTACTGTAAATTAATGCAATCATTGTGGAAAGCAGTGTGATGATTCCTCAAAGAGCTAAACACAAGACTGCCATTAAACCCAGAAATCCCATTACTGGATATGTACCCAAAGCAATAGAAATGGTTCTACCATAAAGACATATGCACACATATTCACTGTAACACTATTTACAATAGTAAAGACATGGAGTCAAACTAAATGCCCATCAGCGGTAGACTGGATATAGAAAGTGTGATACATATATACTATGGAATTCTACACAGCCATAAAAAAGAATGAGATTATATCCTTTGCAGGAACGTGAGTGGAGCCGGAGGCCATCGTTCTTAGCAAACTAACCCAAGAACAAAAAATCAAATACCGCATCTTTTCACTTATAAGTGAGAGTTGAATGATGAGAACACATGGATGCAAAGAAGGAAACAACAGACACTGGGGCGTACTTGAGGATGGAGGTTGGGAGGAGGGAGAGGAACAGAAAAAACAACTATTGGGTACTAGGCTTAGTACCTGGGTAACAAAATAAATCTGTACAACAAACCCCTGTGACACAAGTTTACCTATATCACAAAACTGCACACTACCCCTGAACTTAAAAGGTATTTAAAAAAAAGACCTCCTTTGGTCATGGAGATTAGTACACAAACACAGAGCATTTTCCATTGATCGTTAGATAAAGGGACCCTGCAGTTATTTAACCCTGACTTTACATACCAAAGAAAGTCTAATTATTTGATGTGTGCTAAACATCCTCAGTGTGGTGCTCCTGTTCAGCCACATTAAATTCACAGACCAAGTCTGCACACTATGAAGTACAGATTGAGTGTCCTTAATCCAAAAATCTGAAATCCAAAATACTCCAAAATACAAAACTTTTTGAGTGCTGGCATGATTCTCAAAGGAAATGCTCATTGAAGCATTTCAGATTTTGGATTTTGGATTACGGATGCTCAACCAGTAAATATATACAAATATTTCAAACTTTCAAAAAACCCTGGAGGTCAAAACACTTCTGGTCACAAACATTTCAGATAAGGGATACTCAAACCTATCAATCTGTTAAAATTTTTGATGGCGCCTAAAGACAGCCACAGCTGTTATGTATTTGTCACAGAAACTAGAATTTTCTTTAATTTCTTTAGTTTAATTTCTTTAAACTATTGTTTAGATTGCAAAGATGTAAGCATAAGAATGTTCCCTGAAACATTGTTTTGTCATTTTAAAAGTCTAGAAAAAACATAAAACTCTGTTATCAGCATCTAGTTAAATCAGTGATGGCAAACTGTCCGAGGGAAAACTGCATCCTTTGAAAAGAATAAGGTAGATATGCATGATATTGTATAGTATGATTTCTAAAATGAAAAAAAACAAGGTATAAACCAGTCTATATAGTGCATACAGGTATCCACTTTGTAAATTAAAAAATACACATGTAGTAGGTTGTTCTCATTCTGTTCCATAAGGTCACTGCAAATACTGAATTAGCAAATACTGACTCATTGCTCCTAGTGGAAATACAGGGTTAGGTCTTATGAGCCTTTGGTCATAACATTTTCATCAATGGATCAATACATAACCTTGTTTTATGTGTGTTTCTGTTTAAATATACATTATTTAATATATATTGTTGATTCATTAACATTGAACTCACAGTCTGTAACTCATACCTGAATGTCATTTATCTTAACACATATTTTCTCTGTAAGGCATATCACAGCCTCCCGTTGCCTATGAACACTAGATCACCCTTCAGCCTGGTTCAGTGTTAGCTGGGAACATATGAGAGAGGAGACTCAAATTTTTGGCTGGTCTGCACATGTCTGCAAATGACCTCAAAGGTGCCGTAGGTTACAAATCAATTTTGAGTAGACAAATTCTGAAATATGAAATCCACAAATAATGAGGATCAGCAATACATAGACAGCATGTGTGCATGTATATAAATGGAAAGTTTCTGGAAGGATTAAACTACCTGATGAAAGGTATCTTTGGCAAACAGGACTGTGGGGCAGGAATGAGACAAGATGCCCCTTTTATTGTAACCCTTTATGCCATATATGACTTTTTTTACTGTGTGTATACCATAGTCCTTTTTCTTTTCTTTTTTTTTTGAAGTGGAGTCTTGCTCTGATGCCCAGGCTGGAGTGCAGTGGTGCAATCTCGGCTCACTGCAACCTCCACCTCCCAGGTTCAAATGATTCCCCTGTCTCAGCCTCCCGAGTAGTTGGGACTACAGGCGTGCACCACCACACCTGGATACCATAGTCCTTCTTATTCTCTATCTCCTCTTTTTCTCCCACCATCACTATCATCACCATTCTTTGAGCAAGCCAGTGCATTTCCTGAAGAACTCTAGGGACAAGGTTTTATTTGACCCAAACTGATCATAATGAATAGTCACTGAATCAGGCTCTTGGAAAAGTTGGTCTATATAATTTTTCAAACTAAGAGTATTTTACAAATGCTAAGTATGATGACACTTAGAACATGAGTTATCAGGATATTTGTTTCACACAATATTACCCCATATCCCTGCATACTGGAAAGGCCTGGACTTTGGGTACTTTTTGTCTGCCAAATACTCTTACTTAGGGGTCATGCACAGTGGCTCATGCCTGTAATCCCAGCACTGTGAGAGGCTGAGGTAGGTGGACTGTATTGAAGCCTGGACTTCAAGATCAGTCTGGGCTACATAGTGAGACCTTGTCTGTAAAAACAAAAACAAAAAATTTAAAACATAGCTGGGTATGGTGATGCATGCCTGTAGTCCTACCTACTTGGGAGGCTAGGGCGGGAGGATCATTTGAGCTCAGGAGTTTGCGACTGGAGTAAACTATGATCATGCCACTGTATTCCAGCCTTTGTGACAGAGCAAGACCCTATCTCAAGGAAGAAAAACACACATATACACAAAACAAACAAACAAACAAAACCCACCAGATACTCTTACTTGCATTCTTACTGTAGGTTACCAGAATGGAAGTTTAATAAGTAGGAAATGAATGATATTAATAATACAACAATAAATATTAAGTCAACATATGACATATGGTATGGAAATTCTCTTCAGGTTAAATTCCTGTTTTTGGTCTACCTGCGTCTCCCTCGTAGAAAGGAGGAAGGGAAGAGGTGGTGAGTCTCCGGGTTTGGTCCTTGCTGGCTTTGCGCTGGGCCCACTCGGAGTTCTTGGGTCTCTCCTTCCCCAGGATGTCCAGACCCGAGAGCATTTGGTTATGGTTTGTCCTTACCATGCTTGGCCTCTTGAATGAGTTTGAAATCTTGCTATTTTTAACTTTTAACTTTAGAAGATTGGGAAAGGTTTTGATTTTTGTGTGTTTCTTTCTTTGCATGTCTCATGATGAGTCCTTTAATGAAAGAAAAGCCTGAAGAGAATGTAACTTCTTACCTCCCTGAAACACCTTTTTTCCTTAATTGATGTAGAAATTTCCACTTCCCCCCAGGTACTTCATGTGATGTACTGTGCCCCTAGTTAAAAGCAAGCTGAAGCCAAGCTGTCAGTAGATCAATAAAACGATGTATAAGGCATGCCCAATTATAGATGGAATACAGTCATATTAATGGTCTCCCATGGACTATCACCCTATGTTCATTGTTAATCTGTAATAATTCAGATTTCTATATAATTGGGTTTCTCACAGTAGGATCCTGTCCATCATACTACATCTTCTCAAATATTGACTTTTAAATATGTTTATATACATATACACATATATAATGAAACTGTGAAAAATACATCTCCATTTGATAAAAAAAAGTCTTATAAAGAATAACTTTAGCAACAAATGATGAGTTTATTTTAAAAATAAATGTTGTAAATGTATGGCCCTCTAAAAATAAAAATACTCAAATTTCTTATATGTTTATTTTCCTTACCAAATATGACAGTTATCCACAAGTGGAACAGATTGTAGTTATTGCTGATCTTATGTCTGAAAAACCACATGGATTTTGAGGAAAAGCATATGGTTATCTATTGGTCTACATAGTTTACTGTTGCATGGGTAGACAGAAGCCTTCAGTAAAACTAAAGGGATCTTTTCTAATCAAACCCCGTGTATGATTGATATATGTTCTGCCAATCCAGCCTTGCTTGAGTTTAAGGGTGCCTTCTAGCCTGGGATCAATTTCTCTGTGATTGGTTTAATGTCATTTGCCCCAGGAGTGTACATTGCAGGGTGGTTCTGCTGCCCAAGGGCAAGTGCACAGCCTAGGTACATTATCTTATTTACAAATCACCATCCAGGCATGTATATGAACACTGAGGTATAAATCATCATGATTTGTACACTGCAGTCACATTTGAAGGAGTTCTTGCTTACTAACGCTATAAAACTCTCAAATGAATTAGAATCCTCAAATTCATGTAACTATCCTATCCATTTCCTGTAGTGAGAGCCATATGCAACACTAGCCCATCATTGGGAGGTGCTTCGTAAACATGGGCACAGAACAGACTCGAATCAATTTTTATAAATCTAGAGTCCAATATAAATAAAGTTTTATTGAAACACCATTATGCACATTCATTGATTCATATCTGTGACTGTTCTCACATTACAACAGCACAGTTGAGTAGTTACAACAGTGAAAATGTTTACTATCTCGCCTAGGCAAGAAAACTGTGCTTTCTATTATGTGTCCTTGCCATGTAGGCAGGTGACTTACAGAGAAACGGGATGAAAAATGGACTTGATGAGTCAATCATCAGTAGGTTTGAACTAAAAGAATGACAATTAGTTGGAGTCAGAGTCATGGTAAGAGAGGGAGAGTGCAAGGTGAAGTTGTGAGGAAGAAGAAACCATGTATTAAGATGAAGAACCTGGTCAGGAGATGGAGGGATGTACAGTAGACCCAGAAAACAAACAATCAGAGATGCCATAATATGAGAGAAAGAAAGGGAGTGGGGGCAGAGACAGAGATTGAGAGACTGATCATCTGGCATATGGCCCTGAGGCGGAGATTAGCTTGTTCCTCAAGTTCCCTGTGTTTCTGACAGCTGTTCAGTTCACAGACGGGTACATAATGCCCCCGACCTTCCAGGACCTCCATCTATAGACAGCAAGGAGCTCTTTTTGCAGTGAAAAGAGAGGGACTAAAACAGGCCATTATGTATTGGGCCATAATGAGGTAAATTTATTTCTCTTATTGCTAAGTTCCTATGGAAATGACTCCCCCATTAGATCTCAGTATTGACGGTAAGCATGAATAAGCTAATTGGGGTAGAGAAGTCACTTGATATAGTAGAATGTAATGTTGACTGTTAAGATATCTCATACGTCGTGAAATTAAATAAGATTTCCCCTTTACTGCATTTGTTCAGCCACTCAGTACATATTGAAAACCTATCAAGTATAAAGAAGTGCAAGACAGCTTGATAGATTAGAACATGTATGTAACAAAACCCACTCCCAGGGAACATACACAATCTTGTATAAAAGTTGAGACAAATAAACTGACGACTACCACACAGAGAAACCTATGGTAATTAAATTTAATATTATTTATATCAGACACATTATGTACTAAAGCATAAGGCCATGCATCGTGGCTATTGAGATGGATGGGGCTGAGCCTTTGATGTTGGAAGAACAGTAGCGCTCTGCACAAGGACTGAGGATTGCTTCTTGTCATTAAGACCAGGGAAGCCATCATGGGACATTGTGCAGTGGGCACAAGAGATATACTTAGAATGCCCATTGCAACGTTACTGGTAATAGAAGAAAATGAAAATGTCCGTAAGGATGATAATGAACTGGCAGTGTCATTATGTAGTAAAATACCATACAGTCATTGAAAGGAATGACTTAGAGCTACATGAATCTATGTTGATACATCTCAAGCCTAATGTTGAGTCAAAAATAAAGGTGCAAAAACATTTTTATAGTGTGAGACAAATTATACAGCATGGAAACCAATACTTTTATATTACTTAGACCAGCATACATGTATTGTATAAATATTTATTTAGTGTTTAGACTTGACAGATACAAGGATAGCATTTAAATCTGGAGGGGGAAAAAGGAAAATGGTATTGAGGAGGCATATGCAGGAGTTTCTACTGAGTGTGAATATTTTAATTTTTCTAAGACATAAGCTTGTGGAAATACAGCAAAACGGGAGGTTAATACCTGGACATTTCTTTTTTTTAATTGTCAGAAGTCTTTGTTTGAAATATCTCAGAAGAGAACAGGAAATGCCTAATGTGTTTATGTGGAGACACATCCCAAAGAAGGGACATGTGGTTGTTTATGCTCAGGGTGGTTATGTTCAGTTAATCTACCCAACTGGATGATATGGGTCGGGACCCAGCTTTAGTTCAGAGATCCCCAGTTTTACTGTGTGCTTAATCATATTACTCAACTAAGTGACATTAGGTTTTGGTAGAGTCAAGGTCCAGTTAATGCAACCAAACAAATGCACGAAGCCTGGAGATGGCTGTGTCTGAGCACAGGCTTTGTCTTGCTCACCAGCGTACCGCTGTGCATCTATGGACAGCAGCAGAGGGATTCTAAGAACGGTGATGGCAAATATGTCAGCAGTCCCTGGCCAATACTGTTGATGCAAAGCTAAGGTTCTAAACATTTTTGGATCACAGCCTCTTTCAGAATCTCTACGTATTCTAAAAACCTGCGAACCATGTCCTTAAACATGCACATGTATGTACACATATACACATGATTACATACATTTTTAGAAGTTCATAAACCAAGGGGTTTAAGAACCTTAGTTAAGAAGTTCATGTATAGACACATTATCTTAGATAAATTTGGTCACATCTTCCAGTGAAGACAACTAGTAGTGTAGTTTCTGTGAAAATACACAGGACTCTGGAAATGGAGCTACAGAACCCAGTAAAGAGTTTGTACAACTCAATGAGACTTCCTAAATTCATTGATTTACATACTCTGCTGACCACCATCAATCTTGGCGCACAAATGAGCAGAATATACAGAATCTACCTTTGCTTTAAGTGTTTTATAATGGTTCTTGAATGCTTCTTTAAAGAATAAAACTGCTGGACATAGAAAATTCTTCAGCTTGTACAATCATTTAGGATGGTGTAATTCAGATGAAGCATTACATGTGAAAAGGAAACTCAGTCAGATGACAAGGAAATTCTTGGCATTCAGCCCTGACCACCAATGCAGAATATGACTAAGGAATAACATTTTTAGTAAAAGGTCACAGACAACATGAACTTAACACATTTTTATTCACCAGGTGGCAAACAGAAATGAAATCCCAGAAGCTTGGTTCCTTGAATAAATATTGCAGTGACTGACACATCCAAATATATTTAATACAAACAGTCTCTCATTGCAAGTGCTATGTTTTTTCTGATTGTTACATATTTTTATTCATTATTTACACAGCTAATGATAATGTTAAACTCTACCTTCCGTTTTTCTGAAATTATGTTTATATAGTTACTGGTTTGATGTAATAATTAAAATGCACTTATGTGAGCTATACACTAAGTTTCCTTTTCTTGTCTTGTTTCTTATAATTTAATCTGTATTAGGTCATTCAGCTAGTAATTGTTATTCTAATAATTTCCCCTATTTTTTTTCTTTTTTTTTTTTTTTGAACTGGCTGACTAGCTAAAGTGTATAAAAATAGTGACTCACGGGCATGCATTTTTGAAGTAACCAATATAAATAGGTACATTCTGGTTATATCACATTTTAAACTGCATAGTCAAATGAAATGCAAAAAGAAAAAAAGAAAATTATTTCAAATATCTTGAAATGTGCGCTTCAAGCTGACTTTCAGAATAGGTCCACATTTATGTAGCTGTGTAAAAAAAGAGGGGAAAAAAACACAGCAATTCCAAAATATTTTCAAACTGGCTTAGGCATCTTGACACTTTACTCTTTTCCTCTGCCAGGAGAGTAAATGAGTGGTTTGCCCTCTGGGGAAAAAGCCATTTAAAAGTGAAAATATTTTAAATGCATACCTTTATACAAGAAAGAAAAGGAGTAGTTCTCAGTAGTCAGGGAGACGGTAGGTTATATGTGTACAGAAGGGCACACCGAAATGTATTAGTATAGGCTGTTGTTTACTTGTAATTATTTTCTTCCTTTTTGTCATTCCTCACACATTTACGTGGTAAGCGCTGGTGATAGAAAGATGAAAGAAACATTTCTTGCCTTCAAGTGGTTTCATTCTTAAGGAAGAACACTCAGGAAAAAAACAGTGTGCATCAACTTAGAGATGGTGTGAGAATGAAATGTGCAGTGACTGATCCCATGGGCAGAGGAGAGGATGGTCAGAGGAGGTCATGTTTAAATTGGGTGGAGTAAGGTTGCAAAGGGTCAGCCTATTTAAGAGGACAGGAGGGAAGGAGCAGGAACAGAGGCCAAATGCAGGAGATAATATTTTGTAAACTGTTTTGTGAATGATAAATTATACCTTCTCTGTGGAGGTAAAGTATGAGGGGAGATTTCTGGCTTCTTCGAATCTTGTTCTCATATATTTGTTCATATATTTAATGTAGCATGATAATTACCTGATTATCTTTTAATCTGCTCTTTGAAGTTCTTAAGAGTAGGAACAGTACTTTATCCATCTCTTTTTCATAGTGCCTAACATAGGGCCAGGCAGCTGGTGGATACAAAATGAAGACTCCTTTACTTGAATGAATGAAAGGATGGACAGATGGATGGTTAGATAGATACTCTGTAATTACAAAGAAATGTACTTGGGCTATGGCTCCTTCAGTGGAAAAAGCAACGTAGCAGAAAAAATGCAATACATGGGGTGTGGTAGAATTGTAAAAATATTTTTACTAGAAATACTCTTGGACTTTATGACAAATTAGAATTTATTTCCTTCTATGCCTGGCCCTTCCAATATTTCACATTCATGCTTACACTAGTATACTTGTTAAGTTGTTGGACGAAAATCTCTTTTGATTTAGAAGTCTATTCTTTCACTGAGATGACAATTTTTAAGTAGCAATGAAAGTTTTCCAGTGAAAACATTCTAATTTTGCAATGTGTACCTCAATTATGTGAAAATAAACAGCTTAGTACACTGGAACAATCTTAATTCCGTTAAACTCCTTAAAATCGCATTGCATATCAAAGAGTACACCTTTAAACTACTAATGGAAGAAAAATAAAATAAAGAGAGCAAGCAGACAGCTGGAATTTTTGGGAAATGTCTGTGGTATTTGGGTTTATTTTTAAAGGAAAGAAAAATTTCCCATTAAATTTTATGATACAATAACACTTTTAAAATTTATACTCAATAAGAATCTTTATAATGCTGATGTAAAACTCAGATTACATTTTATTCATGAATTACAGATTTCTTTTCTGATTGCAGTGGCTAGGGTAAGAAGCAGACTTTTATAAGCATCATTTATCTCTTTTAATTACCTCCTTCTCCTGTCTCAGTGCTCATGCTTACACTCACTCACTTTAAAAATTTTTTATCTTTCATGGGATCTATATGTAAATAACACCACATCATATGTAAATTAAGAAACATTCCAAATATTCTTTGGGACATTGAAAGGAAATCAAACAAAACATTCTGTAATGTGTAGGCAACTTTAAAAGTGTTTGAGGCAGAAGCAAAAAAAAAGTGAGAGAAAGAGGCTTTCTAGCTTGTGTCTTTTTTAGTTAGATGTTTCAGAAGATGAAGAAGTTTTAATTATGTGCTTCCTTAGAGAGTGGGATATTAATTCCTCTGAATCACTCTCTCCAACTTTGAGTCCCACTCTCATTTTTCTCTCCCTTTTTTTCCCCAGTGTTTCCCTTCCCTCTCTACCTTTTCTCCTCTCATCTCTTCCTCCCTCCCTTCTCCTTCTCCCACAAAAAGCCAGAACTGCTTGGTGGTGGTTCCCTAGTATTGAGCAGGATTGAACTGGGGGTCGTTCTGGCTTTGTACTGTTCCCTTTTGTATCTAACCTGAATATCCTTGATTCTTAAGATTTCTTCTGACCCGTATCACAGCCTGTTTCTCTCCTCACCCTGGCCAGTGGTATTTCTCATGGGGCTTTGGAGAGGTAGAAGGCACACTTGTTAGTGTCAAAAGAGCCGTATTCCGGTATTCTGTTTTAACCCTGAAGAGAGGTACTGTGCTAGTGAAGAAAGAATACCCAATCCTAATCAAAGGACCGAGATCAATTCAGCCTCACAAGAGGCTCTAAGTATGATCTTAGACAATGAAACTTCAAGCCCCAGTTTCCCCAATAAATGAGAATGCTTAGAAGAACTACAATTACCAAAGTATACTGAGGATTATGTGAATTGATATATATTTAAAGCAGTGCACCCAAATGCCGTTTATAGCATTCTGTGATGAATTCCCTATTTCAGTTGGTACCATTTATTCACAGACAGTCACAGATATTTAGAGATTTTAAGAATTACGGTAGCAGTTGCTTACTGTAGTTTGTTTATTCCGTAAGAGTGGCTTTAGTTTATTTTTAAAAGAGAGACCTCTTCCTTGGATTTCATTGTAGTATGTTTCAGCTGCCACATTTTCTGAATTTTCCATGTTTTGAAGCCTTTGTGTTGGTGTTTCGTAACCAACCTGCAGGTTGTCAGAATCAGTGGAGCATGCCATTTAGTGCTTGTCTTAGACTCAATGATTGTTTCTTTCCCGAGTGCTTCAAGTTTTGGCTTTAAAGATCCTCCTTTGTTTGAATAGATTTTCCATTAGTGTCTGCTTATGTAATTTTATCTTCATTTCCACTTGTGAAATTTTATTCATAGATATAAATTTTCTTTCAGTATTATTCAGAGAGAAGATAATGGTAGACCCAAAAGAGGAGGCCAAAATTGCCTTTTTAAATTCTTACTGTATTTTGATGATTTTTACCAATGGCATTATTTTATACTTGTGGTCATTATACTGTTTACTAAAAATATTTATTTGAAATCACTGCATGAATATCAATCTCTGAATAACATTTTTGCAAATATAGCATTTTATTTTGTCAGTGCAAATGTGTGCTACATACTAATTTATGTTGCTAAATGTGGATACAAAAATAGTTAATTCTCTTGCTAAGGACACTCATTAAAGTAACATTTTAATATTTTTCAAGACAACTGTTTTTAAATACTTACTAGAGAAACTGTTCTAGGGGAAAAATTAAGATAAGGTATTATGTATTTTACTCTTTCATGGAAACATACATACTTAGATATCAAATAGTTTCATATCTATACATCTTTGTACTCAATATTTGAAAAACTGTTTTTTCATCTATAAAATATAAATAATAGCATCTTCTCATTGAGTTACTTTGAAAATCAATAAAAATAATACATACAGGATTTAACCTAGTGTCTACCATATGGTAAGCACCTAATGAATACTTGATAATACTTGATAAATACTTGATAAATACTTGATAAATGTGATTGAGCACATGCTATAAATATAACCCAGAATAAAACAATAGGAACATAATAATAGGAATGATCAACATTTTAGATAGGGTAAAACAGAAGAGAAATACACAGAAATGACATCATTTGTGTTTGAGACCATATGGCATTAGAATTGGAATAGAAGGAAACTGGGATGGAGGGGAGGGAACTGGAAGAGTGTGTGGGGGGTGGGTTGGGAATGAAGAGATGATAACAAGTCGTGTTTGGGGTATATTTAATTTAAAGTGATAGAACGTAATTGTAGTAAAGACAGACTGTAGTCATCTCGTGGATTAGACCAGAAAGTTAATGTTGCTCACTGAGTTTTCCAGGAGATATTTATTATTGGCTAATACTATGTACTAGATAGTGTGCATTGGTACAGTAACCAAAGTACAGTAAACCAAGGATAGAAACACATAAATTTGTGAGTCCGTTTTCTGAGGGAAAGTTAGAATTGAGGAACAACGTGTTAGGCATGAGGTTTTGGTTAGTGATTACAAATAGGAGAGAAGAGAAGGAGGAAGTCCTCAAGGACACAAGACTAGAGGCTGAAGGCATATCAAGAGAGTGCTGCACTAGGGGAGAAGACAACTTTAAGACGTGATTTTCAGAAGAATCACTTTTATAGAAATTGATTACTTTCTAGAGTTTAGGATCATTGTTATATGTTTCAGTAATAGAAAATGAAGATAAAGATAAATAGATTATTCTTGGCTTTTATCTACCATATTTACACATGAAAATGATTACACACATCTTATTCTGATATTATTTTCATTAAAATAAAGGTATTGAAGCAATTGTTCCATGAACAAAGAAAACTGTACTTTTGACTAAATCGTAGCTAAGTATGCTTAAACATTTTAAAACTCTTAGTTCTGCAATTTTCTGCACAATTTCTAGTAAACCAGACTTATTTCCAATAAACAATGCTTACCCACTTTTTGTTTTTATGTTTAATAACCAAGGTCTGTCTTTCTTTTTTGAGAAAAGAAAAAAAAACAAGCATTGGATTCTTTTTTTATTTTTTATTTTTTTAATTTTTATTGTATTTTAGGTTTTGGGGTACATGTGAAGAACATGCAAGATTGTTGCATAGGTACACAAGTGGCAGTGTGATTTGCTGCTTTCTTCCCCTTCACCTATATCAGGCATTTCTTCCCATGCTATCTCTCCCCACCTCCCCACCTCCCCCGTCCCTCCCCTATTTCCCCCCCAACAGACCCCTGTGTGTAGTGCTCCCCTCCCTATGTCCATGTGTTCTTATTGTGAT